>WYDF02087480.1:0-10977 GCA_009867245.2 Adranes taylori | reverse complement strand
CACAGTCGAATTAGTATAAAAAAGATATTGGCTTTCATGAATTTTTTTGAAACTTAAAATTTGTTGTACAGTGTTATCAGTCTGAATATACAACGTGAAAGAAACAGTATCCATAGCTTTCCGTTGGATCCAGAGATGGGTTTGACAAATTGTAAAAGAAATCGTATATTAACCATTTTGAAAGTTCTAATACCGCAAATCCAATATATATTAGTTTGTCATAAAATTACTTGACTGGAGATAAGTGAATTGCAACAAGATCTTCAGAAAAAAATACCATATCTCTAAAGTTAAATTTAGCGATTATACTGCGAGCTTTACGATGACGACCTTCATCTTCCCATTATGTTACAAGTCAAATATCTTTGCGCTTCTCAATATTTTCAATGAATTTACCAAAAATCGCGTTATTCATCAAATTAAAAAATACTCTTCGAAACTAGTTGCGGCAGCCTCACTGCATAGTTGCGTTTAATGAAATGTATTGTTCTAACCATTTCGATTGTTTGAATCTTAAAACTTTATGAATTTTAGTCAATTTTAATCCATGTTCAATTGCTTGTTGGACTACTTGATAATGCACAACATATTTTTCTCCATTCTAAAGATTGGGAATCAGTTTTGACTGTTTGAATTTCGATATAGGTGGAACCATTGTCTTTACAAGGAACGTTAGATCGTTATGATTGTCATGGGCTTCTTTTGGATATTCTACATCAATTTCCAAGATGTAATCAACTGGAGAATCCCGACAACATTCAATATATCTAAATTATCACTTTCATCTTTATTTAGAAATTTCAAGTCACCATAATGTAAAGATTGAGATGGGCCACAACCATATGAATAGCTTGCATCCCAATAACCAAGATACGACGTACGTTTCTAAGATTCTTCATTATTAGTCACAAATTGATTATTAGCTCGAGCATGACGATACATGCAACTGGAGATTCCAACTCGAATACATTTTTTAATAAAATATAATTTTTCTATGCCTGTGAATAATTCAATTTTAATATTTGTAATTTTTAGCCGGTGAAAAATGATAGACTTCGAGCAGTATAATATTGTGCGGCATCGAATCCAAATGCATTATAGCATACAGCTAAAGTTTTCAAATACATCAGCCAAGAGAAGTACATCAGTCTTTAGTTATAAGCGCATATTGTCTCTAAGTGTTTTACAGTCGAATGTAGTCCAAAGTAATTGAGCATGAAATGTTCATTTGATATAAATAGTTATAAAATAATAGTTTCTCCGGTAAACTTATATCATTAAATTCCTCAAAGGAATCTAAATATTCAATGAAATATGTCTATGCGTGTAGTCAATTTAAATTGTTCGGAATTATGGTAAGATATGCGTACTTCAACAAATTGTTCACGCTTCAGATTGGATGCAAGCTTTTCAAGAGGACTATTCATTAAACGAATTGAAACGAGAAATCGGAGTTTCAAACAACGAGTTCTCTCGTATCCATTTCTATCTTTATCGGTTTAAACATCGAATTGCTATGGGAATGCAATATACCGTTCTTTAGTTTGAGCCAGGACTTCAATTCCTTCACCGACTTCAGCAAGATCTTTAATTAATAAATGCGTGTCGTATCCGCTGAGATTATGAAGAAAGTGAGGCAAGAATTTTGGAATTTTATAGTTTAGTTTACAATTTGAAAATGTCGGACCAACACCACTTAAATGGTTATGGTCGCCAACTTAATCGCTTACTTTAATTTCTTTTTCGCAAATATGGCAAGTGTTTTTTGAATAATAATCTAGTTGTTGCGAAGGGCTTAAATGATTCATTGGAACAATAGTAGATGTTCTTTGAATAGACGAATTTCAACTTTTATTTAATAAAAACACGAGGACAATCTAAACCGGTATAAGACTCGAACTTGGAACTTGGTCGAACTAGATTATATCATTCTAATTGCATTTACTCAGGTATGCGAAAGAGCAGGTGGCATGATTTTGGGTATTGAAAGTATTTGAACTAGATGAAGATGGAGTACAAGTGAAATTGACTCTTGAATTGCCTCAAAATCAGCATATACAACAAAAGGAACATTAAATTTATTTTTATCATCCGACAATTCCAATACGTTCCATGGACATTTAAGTCCATTACATAATTTGATAGGATCCGGAGTAGGTAAAATACATTTAATATGATTACAATCTAATTTCTGATGAGCAGTAAACTTCTCAGAATTGAAGAAAAGTAAACATCCATCACAAATATATTGTGCCACTTTACGGGATGACATTTATTTGCTTAATAAACGAGATAGGTTGGTAATCAAAACATAATGGGATTGTGAACCGTCTTCTAATAAAAGTAAATTAACCTATCGTTCACGTTTAAGAGCCGCATAATAGAGGGGACCAACAATATTATATTCTTTTTCTTTTTTTTGAGACCTCTACCAAACCGTAAACATTTATACTAATATTACTCATTTCTTCAATTTTTCTTATCTCGCGCAATTTCATCGGCAATGTAATATTGTCCAACTTCAAAACAGTAGAGTAGTGCGGATAACTTGTAACTTTATTTTCTTGCCGGTTCGTGATTGGATGAAGAGCAGCAACTACCGACCACGCAAAACAAGCTTCTTCGTCACTATTCCTAATGTATATGGTAGCTTTCTCGTTTTGAATAGGTGGCGGCAGGTCGAAATACAAAGATCCAGCAATCGGTTGGTACCTATTTCTATTTACATCTAGATATCCAACACCAACTAACAACCAACCGCTATCACGTTCTTGATATTCTTTTGTCTTTCTTTTAACTATAGCGCACACATTGTCATTAACTTCGCTCAAATCTGAATCGGGAACGATAATTTCAAATTTTGTATTGAATGAGCGTAACACCTCCATCATTCAACTGATCTTTCCATAACGATAGTACAAGTGTCTTGATCGAAGCCGAAAATTGTACAATATCAACCGGTGTTAATGGGGGAGATTCAATTCGATATGTAGCGATTCGATTCTTAAACGCCGATTTCATCGAATACAATCCATGACGGGTTGAGTTGTTTGCTGGAACGTTCCAATGATCTTAAATATGCGGCATAGAGTTTAGGTGAAGTAAATTTCATATTGCAAAAATCACAAGTAATTCGCTGTTTTTGCTTTTCGGCTTCAATTACACCAGACGCTGTTGATGGAAAATCAATAGATCTTTTCTTTGCTCGATTTCGCTTGTGCGTTTTCAAATAATCCATCCATTCAGCGCCAGAATTTGAATACTGCTTAAATAGTTTCATATATCGTGTTAGTACGTATTTTAATAGAGGAGATGAGCCACATATGTTAAGGTTTTGAACTTTGATTCTTAAAGTCCCATTTTCTATTAAGATCACTGCAGTTATAACTGTGGCCATCTTTAGGGTGCTTCGATGCTTCTCAGAAAAACCCCAATGCAAGTATTAAATGAGGTGAGCTTTGACTGTTATAGTCCCTTGCTTCATTGGTATTATGGTTTATTCATTAATGGTTCATCTCAATTTGTAAAAGGTGTTAATTTGTACAAATGCATAACACATAGATGATACAATATATTATACCATATCTGTATACAGTGAATAATTCAAAATATAACATCTTAATGTATGCAAACTGACATACAGTCAACGTTTAAATGAAGAATTTTAATAATTATTTGTACGGGCATTCATAGCGTAATGGTTAAGTATTCATAGTTTGATGCAATGAGACCTTACGCCTATATTTGGAATAAGTAAAGGTATCGATAACTGCTATAATCTTATGCTAGAAACACATGTCCCCTTGCCCCAATTTTTACAACTTATTATTAAAATACTGTTTTCATTACAATTTTGGAAATAGCACCCACGTACTTAAAAATTCGTCATACTGCGAAAAAGTAAAAACTGCTTAATTATCTTCAAACTATTTAAACTTGTTATTGCCTTTATGTGTTTATCGTATAAGAATAAGTACTTTTTTATAAAAATTAGAACAAATGAATTCCTAACTCAACCCTGAATCTCGTGCAAGGGCAAATTTTGCTACAAACAGAATAAAATATAAAAAGCAGTATAATAGTTATAAACAAACTACGATCCTGCGTTGATTATGTCTATTAAGTTCTGTAAAACCAGTAACAATCATAATCATATTCCATGATTCGTGCGGGGGGGCGAATTGGTGGAAGCGGTAACGAATCGGTCAAGCCGTTTTTCTAATGTTTCTGGCATTTCACTTATAGTACCTTCAAAGGTTTGTAGATCTTTCTTAATACCATTTAGCTGATTAGAATTCTTATTTGTAATATATTTTACAGATGGAAAATTTTCAGAAATATGAGTCTGAATATTTCTAAAAGTTTGTTGTAAAGTATCCAGTTGTTGAAATCTCGATGAAAGATCTCTTTTCAAATTAGTGAAATATTCATCGAATTTTTATTGTAACACCGATGAAACTTACTCATATTCGAATTTAGCAGAATATTTATCGACTGCTAATTTTGTATAAGTTTGGTCGCTGACGGTAGATCATTATTGTTGTATTGTTTTGTGCAAATTTCGGAAACAAGATTGGGCTGCAGTCAGTTATAAAAACAAGAAAATGTATGTGAAGAGGGAATGGCATATTATATTTAATTTTGATATACACGACGTTTAACCTCTGCGCCCTGATACATTACATTAATTCAATACATCTGTTGCACACCGATCTGGAATATATAAAATCGTGCATTTGTTTAATTAAATACCTTTAAATATTATTAAAATCATATCTACTTGTGAAAATGTGGCTGAATAGTGTATGGTTGCTTGCATATAAACAATAATATGGAATGAGTAATTTTATTTTAGTACAAGTAATTTTATTGTAAACCCGTTCTTTATCCTTGATTGAAATCTAGTTTTGTCTGGGAATCGCTGAATGTAGGGGGTGAAATATGGGGCTTAAGCAACTATATAATTGGTAAAGTTTTATCAGTATTTTATTTTGGGTCTATTGGGAAATTTATTTAAGGTATCAGTCTTCTTTATTATTCGACTTTTGATTTTTCGAATATTAATGATTCGAAGACATATGCTCTGAGTTGATCTGATTTAATCAGATTTGAACTGAACAAATAAAGATCACATTATATTATTTTTATTTTAGTATTTATGTGAAATTTCATTTTGAATTTTTGAGATACTTCGATATATGAAAACATCTGAGTCTAAGCAAATATCATTTTAAAGATAATCAGCCTGTATTTTCTTAATGTACTACAAATGAACAACGTTGTAGTAAAAAGAATATTCCTCGACTGCTGATTTTTTACAAGATTGGTCGTTGACGGTAGATCATTATTGTTGTAATGTTTTGTGCAAGCATCATTCTCGTCAATCGGTTTTGCTAGATTTTTTATGAACTATTTACTTTTTTCATGTTGGTCCTTGCACGAATCTTGAAAGAAATGTTGAAATCGGAATATTCCTTGGACGCAAACTCAGAATGGGAATTCGGAAAATAGCATAAATCGAACGTTTTCCTTAGACGTTCTTGAACGAAATCGATTCCAGTTGAAATCAGAATATTCCTGAATATAAAACGGAATATTCCGTGAACATAAAATGGAATATTCCATCAATCGTCGTAGTCGTGATTTGAAGATAATTGTTCGCTGCTTAGCGAAATACCAAAACGCGATGCAATGGAATAAGAATGAAAACATCTGTCCGACGCAGTTGAACTTCCGAACATCGGACGAATATCGCGTTTGTGCTTTTAATTGTCTAATAACGCATAAATACTCTCTGTTCAGTGAATTCGATTTCAGTATTCAATCAGAGTTGATACGCACAAGATATTAGAAAATATCAATATAATTGTAAACTATAACGTTTACGATGACAAATGTGGTGATTCATTTTCAAAGTTGGCTCTCAAAGTTTCTTCCGGATGGGATTCTAAACCTGAGCTCGAATGGTAGTCAAAAAAGTCCTAGTACTGATGATGATGAAGAAACGAAAGGAAAGAAAGAAAAGAAAGTATCAGTAAACAAGCAATACTTCAAAATTGGAATTAAAATTTGATTCTAAAACTGGTTCTTGGGCGAGCAGCAAAAAATATCATAAAATTAATGGTTTACTTAATTTGTTCGTCGAGTCTGTCCCATCGAATTACATTCAACACGATGAAAAGATGTACTTGGATATCTTGCTAAAATCGAAAGTATTACATCGCAATTTTGATACAAACAAGCAAGAACGAGGCGTTGTTGGGGGTGGTGGTATATAAATATCTAGGACATCTTCCACCATATTCATTCATAGTTTGTACGCGAAAGTGTACACAACGAATTTATTCGAAAATTATTCGAGAATATCCAAAATTTCTATAAATCTTTCCATGATGGATTCTAATGAATTTTCATGCTCATGTGGAGCTTCATTGTCGTGAAAGGATGCACTCAAGAGGCATCAGTCGAACTGTGATATGCGCAAACAGTAAATGAAAAGAAATAATATTAACGGTGATAATGATTATAATTTTGATCCGATTGCTACCTACAATTACCACGACGATATCACTGCTGCTGCTAGTAATAATGAAGTAGTAGACGAAACAACTGTGAAGAATCATGCTCTAGTATTAATAAAGTATGCTGAAACAAATCACGTTAATGAAAGAGAATTTCTACTTAAGCAAATGTAAAAAACACAACGTTCGCGAATATTTAGATGCTTTTCGAATTATCTATATTGCTCCTGAACGATGTTAGATAAAAAATTGAAGAAGGCTAATATTGACATGAAATTTATTTTTGCATATTATACATTTTACGTATTTTATCCATTTTTCAATACATATTCATGCAAATATTTTTTTGAGTTTTATTTATAGTATATAAGTTCAAAATTATATCTCAACTATTCACAGACAGAACAACTCCGATTAGCCTGCTGGCGAAGCGGACGTAAAAATTAGCGCTTTATAGAACGTGCGGAAGATAGCGAGTAATCGATAAGTACGATTTGCTAGCTTTAGACAGAGTATCTTACACCGGACTTTACCTCTTGAGTAGCGCAGTGGCATTCTGTACGGGGTTTCTGTACAGAACCCAAAAGCACCAAGGAGTAATATGTAAATACTGTCCAGTAGGCAGGGATTGATAATAAATTCAACAGACAAAATCCAAACAAATTCAATAAATTCAACAACAACAACAACAGCACACACACACAAATGGACAGCGAAAACACCGAACCAATTACACTAGACAGAATAAGAGCTGAAACCGCTCTATTAAAAATAAGGCTTCAGCAAGTACAGAACATGGAGTCCGCACTCGCACAACAAAATGAGCAACAAACCACACAAACACAGCAAGTAGTAGTTTATTGTTCCTTGAATGACACAGTTCCTGAGCAACGGACTAGAGGGCGCCACATTCGCAATATGGCGGCGAAAATGTAAAACTGTATGTCCGTAACGGAAAACGTAGAACTCTGTATGTCGGTAATGTTGTGAATCGACGTCAGTACTTGCACGGAGCAAGAGAGCGTGTGAGTTGTAGCAATCGCTTGTAAAAGTATACCGGACGAAGAATAAAAATAATAGACATTTTGTATATATTCAATTTCTAAATATATTTAATTTAAATCACCCGGTATATTCAAAACACAAATAAATTGTTATATGCAACTTGAAGATTATATTAAATGAAACACAGGATATTTGAACCGTGCTGCGAACCAATTAACAAAAGAGGAATATAAAAGGAATCACATAAACATAGAGTAAAAATAAGGTCACGCATTTATACAGGTAATAACATATTTTAAAGCAGAGCCAATTTAATTTTTTTTATATGTATCTTATGTAAATCTCCAAAAAGCAAATCTTAAATTTATATGTTTTTGCAACATTTAATGCCACAAGTCCATTTAATTATGGCTTAAAAGCATTTTATCTAAATTGAAATTTCGAAAACAAGATTCGGCTGCTGTCAGTTATAAAAACAAGAAAATGTGTGTGAAGATGGAGTGGCATATTATATTTAATTTTGATACACACAACGTTTGACCTCCCCGCAGTACCTTAATTCAATAGATCTGTTACACACAGATCTGGAATATATCAGTTACACACAGATCTGGAATATATCAAATCGTGTATTATATGTTTCATTAAATATCTTTAAATATTATTAAAATCATATCTACTTGTGAAAAAGTAGCTGTATAGTGTATGGTTGTTTGCATATAAACAATGATATGCAATGAGTAATGTTATTTTAAAACAAGTAATTTTAGTGTAAACCCGTTCTTTATTCTTGATTGAAATCTAGTTTTATGTGGGAATCGCTGAAGTAGGGGGGAGGGGGGTGAAATTTGGGGTTTAAGCAACTATGTAATTGGTAAAGTTTTATCAGGATTTTATTTTAAGTTTTATTTGGATATCCTAAGAATTTTATTTAATGTAAGAGTCTTATTTATTATTCGAATATTTATTATTCGAACACATATGCTCTGAGTTGATCTGATTTAATCAGGTTTGAACTGAACAAATAAACACGTTACATCATTTATATTTTATTATTATTTGTGTGAAGTTTCGTTTTGAATTTTTGAGATGCTTCGACATCTGAGTCTAAGCTAGGTATAATTTTAAAGGGAATCAGGGAATCAGAATTCATAGCATATAAAATCTAAAGGGAAATAAATTAATTATGTATTCTTTACAACACTTTAAAGTAAATTATGTACGATTTTAAAGTAAATTATGTTATCTATTTACTATATATATTTATCTTGCACAAACGTATTTTCTTTAGAACTAAATACTGTATCAAATAATTTGGCAACGCGTTGAATCTCATACTAAAGCGATGTCTGTTCCTAGCGACATTTATTCACTCTTCTCCTGATTTTCTGTATTCGACAGTTTGTTAATCCATTTCAATGGGGAATATTTGTATTGTAGCACAAAAGGATACACTTTTTTTAAGGGCTGCACGTTCCATACGTTGTAACTTTTCTTGTTTATTTCACACTCAAAAATTAGGCAGTTCCGGTTTTAAAAAAGAATAACTTGGAATTTTTTGACACTTTAAATAATCTTTTCGACGAGGAGCTGGTCGGTTAATATGTTCAGTTGATGAATCTAGGTTATAATGTTTGAAGAAGGGTAGGTTTTCAATGAAACTTACATCAGTTCAGAGTATAGATGGCAACTAATTCCAAAATATTACAATATGTTCATACGAAAGATCTTTAATAAACCATCTAGTCTACATGCTCGAATTCCAAGCGATCGGAAATGTGTTCATTTATACTCTCTTGAACATTAGACCAGAAATTGACGCCATATAATTTTTGCAAAAAAATACAAATAATGTTTCCAAGATGATTGATACTTATTCGTTTACCCATCAGAGTTGCATGGAAATCAACACTAACGTTAAGACAGCATAGTGTAAGCTTTATATATAGAGTTTTATCGATTCAAATTTTGTTTGAACATATTCAGTCAATACTTGGAGATTATTTAATGAATACAACTAATATTTTTGTAAATCAGTATGACATAAACATGCCTTATTCGTTGTAGTCAGCTTTGTACAGTCGGGTAATTGTTCCTAGTTAACCAATTCTCTTTGTTCAAATTCAGTCAGATTTGTATGTCCATCTGAATATCGAAGTCCATGATAATGATTTTCCAAGGATACAGCTTGTCGCCGGAAATTTCTTGAGAGTATATTCCAATGCTGTTTTGGTTTAATTAAGTAATGCCTTATGCCATACTGAGTGTCATAGAGCGACAATTCGTTTGGAATAAACCCTGGATCTACAAATCCTTGTAAATCTAGGCCCACATACTTGGAGTTCATATTAATTTTCTAGTTTGATTTGACAGCGGTATATAGGAAGCCAGAGTATCAGATAAAATGAGGCAAAATACTACTGTTTCTGATTTAAAAACTTCATCTGCTTCAACTTCCACCTTGAGATCAATAATGGAAGATTTCAATTTCTCATTTTGCTTAGACACATCAAAAACGACAAGAAAGTAATCTTTAAATTCATTATTGGATAGAAACGGGTTTCCATCCGGCTTATTAAAGTATGATTTTTGAAATTTATTGTACATTTCATAAACTCTAGTATAATTTTTATTTTTCATTCGTATGTTCATATCTTCATAAGGATAACTTTCAGAATTCAAATAAATCTTTACATTCCTTATATTGCAATGATCAATTTTCGTAGCATTTCTTTCGGCACGATCTCTCCTTTTTTCCTGAAAGCACAATATATCTAGGTCTCTCGAATCCTGTAGAACTTTTAAGCGTCCAAATATCTTTGGTCGTTAAACGAAATAATGGGAGTTCAAAAAGTTGGCATTGTCGATAAGGCAGCATTATTGGAGTATCATTTTAAATTGATTCTAAAAGTTTAAGCTGTGTTTCTTGTTTTAGTTCAACATGAGGCATTCTCCATTCAACTCGCTTCAACTCAAACCTGCAGTCTTTTATGGTATCGCTCTGATACAAGATCAAATCTGTTCTACTTCGAATTAAAATTAATTCTTGCCGTACATATACAATAATTTTTCTATACATCTCAAAAAGCCTAGGTGATGCTGTAATAGTACACATATGTAAAACTTTTTATCAGTAATAAAATTTAAACTTTGAGGTTTTAGCTAGACCACCCAGAACTATCTAAAGCTTCTGATTGCAACATATCATAACTACAGTAGCCTTTAAGTGTAGTGGTTATACCAGAATTCTTTACAGAGTCGATTATTTGTCCATTGATTAGATATCGAATCTCTTCAAACAAAAATCCAAAAGCATTATTGACTGTGCGTAAGTGCGTAACTGCCGCAGCACCGGCTTCTGGCAATGGGATAAAAATCTCTCCTTCTAAATAAAATGCATATTCACAAGGGAGAGTGTAAAGATCCTGATTCTGAGTTTGAATTTCATCGT
>WYDF02087469.1:0-10978 GCA_009867245.2 Adranes taylori | reverse complement strand
ATATGGAGGGTGTGCTGGAGAAGGGGCAAGCCGGGGGTGTGATGATGGGAAATATGAAGGTATGGTCTCTAACATATGCGGATGACATTGTATGTATGGCGAATGAGAGAGAAGAGATGAAAGAGAGGATTGTAAGAATAAAAGGATATATGGATAGGACAGGGTTGAAAGTGAATGTTGACAAGACAAAAATGATGGTGTACAAGAAGAGAGGGAGAGATTGTAGAAAGGATGTATTTGAGATAGATGGAAAGGGGATAGAGTGTGTGAAGACGTACAGCTATTTAGGATTTATTTTGGAGCAAAGTGGATCAAGTAAAAACATGTAAAGATGGTAACAAAAAAAGCGAAAGGGGCTGTAGAGAGATGAGGGTTGCATGGGAAAAAAATTTGGGGAGTCTGTGAGATTGAGGTTGAGAATAATGGAGGTGTGTGTAAAGAATATAATGTCGTATGGATCCGAGGTTTGGGCTGTTGAGAGGAGAGAATGGGGAGAATACAGATGGGATGAGTGAATAGGATGTTGGGACTGAATAGAAGTAATAAGAGTGAAATAGTGTTGCAAGAAGTAAGTGTTGATAAGTGGGGTGAAATAAATGCTGAAATTTGAGGAATGAAATGACCAGGAGGTTGACGAAGGAGGTGTATCTGGAGGGGATGACGAAACAGGGGGGGGGTGACAGGGTTGTGAATGAATAGATAGATCAGAGAAAGAAGTTGAATAAGAGGATTGGATGGTCATCAGAAAGGTGGGGCGAAGAAATGTGTGAAGGAGAGTATGTGGTGGAGGAAATAATGGAGAATATGAGGGATGTAGAAAGGCAGGAGATATACACGAGCATAAAGTGGCTATAATGGAGGGTATGTAGAAATCATGGAAGAGGATGGTTTGACAGGATATTTGGAGGCTGGTATAAGTTTGAATGAGAAGAAAATAATTGCGAGGTTTAGATGTGGAAGTGAGGAGAGGGGGAACAAGTATTGGCTTAAGGATGATGAAAGAATGTGTAGAATATGTGGAATGAAGGAGAAAAATGGAATCATTGGGTGAAGGAGTGCGATGGAATTGAATTGAGTGAGAAAGAGATGGAGTTAGGCGAAAATAGAAGAGTGTGTTTGGGAAAAGAGGGGAGAGGTTTAAATGTAATGAAGAGAATAATTGAGGAAGGGAGGAAAAGAAGGTGAGCGCTAAACGGAATAAATTAGAGTGGAAGTATTTGAGAAAATAAGGGGAAGGAAGCGATTAGAAGGGAAGGGGAAAAAAGGGGGAGGGGAAGAAAAAGGAAGGGAAGAGGGAAAGACTTACCTGGTGCCTGGACCTTTATAGGAATATAGGGGCTTTAAATTTAATTTAATTTAGTGCCAATTTTGCCAGTTTAGGCTTAAAGGGGACTCAGAAAGGAGGAAAGGGGAGAAGGAAGTGGAAGGATGGAGAAAGGGAAAAAAAATTTAAGCTATATTTGAGTCATACTTTTGTTAGGTTTGTTGTTTTTTTTTGTTTCTTTGTTCTTATTTTGTATTTTTCTTTGTTTTGAGTTTGTAGTATATGCATTTATATTTAAGATCTACAACTTGTTTATGCCAAATAAAGGTTTATTTATTTATTATTATTATTAATATATTTTTGGAGTAATCGATGCAATGACAAAATTCGTAAGATTATTGGGGGTGAAAAATACAGAGGATGGGCCTGTAACACATAGCCTCAAACGTGTAATCGCTACTTACGGGAGTCCCCGTAGAATCGTACCAGGATTTCAAAAGAAAGAGGACAAAACATCAAAAGAAAGAAGACAAAGCTATTGTTGCTACAGAAAGCGCGTCGTGTGGGTTGAGCACCAGCAATATTGACAGATTACGAGTTAGGCACGATTGTCTGGTAGAATGGCCGCGTGATAGAAGTGGAAATTTCAAATTGAATAACGCGGGCCACCTACGCTGTGTCCTCGTTCGTTTCTTTTACAGAGCAATATCAAGGGTCAGTCAATAAAGTCAAGTACGTCGAAATAGAACGGACATTATTATTATATACATATTATAATTCAATTATTATATTACTTTAAATATATTTTCGTTAATTAAATAAAACCACGCTTTTAATTTATTTTTAACTCTATCATAAATAAAAAATATCACGTCAGTAAGGCTCTTCACATTATACGGTTTTAATCACACGGCATAAAATCGAACGGTGAAAATCAGAATGGGCAAGAAGTTCACACTGTACGTTTTTTTCCATGAACAAGCTCAGTTTTTTTGTCGTTGTGTCGTGTGCTGTTTGGTAATGAATCGTAAACAAATTATTGACGTCAACGCAAACGTCATGTTTGGGAGCATCCTATGAATGAAAGGAGAACGAAATTGAGTTGTTTACTTCCTCCACTATTTTGAGATGAGGTTTCTTGTAGTAGGGGTGCTTGGTTATTTCCAATTATAGATGGATGAGATTAGTTAGGTATAGGCATTCGGGTGTAAGTTGAATAAGTTTGGCCATTCATGCTTAAATGTTCGAGGAAAAAAGGTGGGTGATTAAAGCGTTAAAAAATGTTGAGATTGATATTGAGTTGTAGTTGAAGGATGAACAAAATGCGGGTGAGGATAAGATGAGAATTGCTGCTGAGAAAAATTAGGTGGATGAGGATACACTGCTTCCTGTTTTTTCACTGATGTTTGCTGTAACTCTTAAAACTGCTATTTGAAATTGTTTCCATCACCAAATTTTTGTAGATGAGGCATGACCTTGTAAGAAAGCCATTTTATTACACGGTTTCTCTCCTATTGCTTTTAAAATTCTCAGTTCAACAACATCAGTTTTCGTATGTTTCCTAGACTTTGGTGTACTTGTTGATTTTGTAACCAGTGCAATAAAACCAACAAAAATTCAATGCTTCTTTCTCCTTCAATATTTTGTTCCTTTCTGTGCTCCATACTATCTATAGTCTCTCGTGCATCATAAAGTTTACTTAAGAGTTTCAATTGATCAAAATATACATATTTTTTCATTTTATGTTTTTGCTTTTGCGCCATTTGTTTGGCTGTCTTTGATCTTCTTCTTGTACTTAAAAAAAATGTCAAAGATTTGTCCATCTCCTTAATACTTCTTTACCTGTAACAAATAAATTAAGGGTAAATGAAATGTTAACGGTTTGTATATAATGTTTTTTTTTCTATGTATCTTCCAAGGGGTTGTACTTTTACTGATCTTTACTACAATTACAGAAACAGAGTTTCAACGTCAAGAAAAATAGTACAAGATGTATGTAGAGGAATCTCGTAATGAGGATTGCATTCTAACACCAGAGATGTGAAAATCGATAGCTTCTGGATTTGAAACAACAGCAAATTGTCCACATTACATCGGAATAATCGATGGGAACATACCCGTCTTATCTGTTCGTTTAACGCAAAGTCAATGTATTTTAACTATAAAGAATATAATTCTGTAGTTCTAATGGCAGTAACAGATTCCAAATATAGATATGTGTATGTTGATGTAGGAAGTTACGGTACGGTCTGCGACACATCAATATTTAATCGGTCCAGTTTGTGGCAGTCAATAGAAAATATGGAGCTAGATCTACTGGAAGAGAACAGAAAAAATCCAAACCTAACTTATCGATGTGTATCTTAATTCTTCCTTGGAGATGAAGCTTTTGGCTTACATAAACACTTGCTAAGACCCTTTGGAGGAACACATCTGACAATGGATAAGCGAATATTGAATTATCGGCTATGCAGAGCAAAAATATATGTGGAGTGTGCTTTTGGCATTCATATTAATAAGTGACCCATATTTCATTGGGCCATTAATGTACAACCAAACTATGCTGTCATTATTGTAAATGCTTGCCCTGGATTACATATTTTGTATTTGAGTGAGATGGCTATAGCGATGTAGACACAATGCCTATCACAGATTTGGAAGAGTTGTCACAAGAGAGAATCATAAGAGGAGAACTGACAGCAATCAACGTGAGAAATGTATTTTGTAAATATTTTGTTTCTGACGTCGCAAGTGAGCCTTAGCAAATGGCAAAAATATAAACTTAGATTAATAAATTTACCTAAACTAAATTAGGTATTAAAAAAATGTTTTTATATACTAATTCTCTTTCACAAAAATAAATGCAGTACCTACCTATAAATAATAGTATTACTCAAAATTTACTTACCAAATGCATTTTTATCCTTGGTATCAATAGCACCAAATTTTGTTAGTAGTTCTACGCAAACTTTATGCCAGGCATCTTGCGTAGCATTTCTATGTTTGCAGGTGTCAAGAAATTTGGCCTGGCTTCCACACGGGTAATCAAAACTTCTGCATCTTCCATTATTTAAACAACTAATAAATAATACAAAACCAAACTACTGGCCATATCCTTTTTCATTACACTAAAAGAATATCACCATTCGATTTTTTTGCCATCGAACGGTCAAAACCATATAATGTGAAAAGAGCCTTTAGTTATAAGTTATGTATAAACAATATGACCTCATAAATCTCATAAACCTCATAGATGTTACCGGGTACAATAAAAAATCTCAAGTCATTCAATTCTTTTTTTTTTCATTCGATAAGACTTTTCAATTAGGTCTCAACTAAAGCTGTACAAACATGGGCAAAAAATAATACCTTTATTGTAACAAATTCTAGTACGAGAAAGTAGTATCCACAATTACATAAACTATAACCAAATATTTAAAAAAAATTATATTCAATATTCTAAACCAGCGACCGGGAAACTTTTTTAATCATTCCCCAAAATATTCCATTAAAATATTGTTGTGTAGGTTGATATTACCCCATCGCGAAGAGCAAAAAAAAAACGAAATCGCCTCTTTTTACCATCTTTCATATTATTACCCCATCGCGAAGAGCAAAACAAAAAAAAGAAATCGCCTCCTTTTTACCATCTTTCATATTATTACTCCATGCCGAAGAACAAAATAAAAACCAAATCGCCTCTTTTTAGCATCTTTCATATTATTATCCCATGGCGAAGAGTTCATTTTTAACCCACAAAAGTTCATTTTTACCCCATTTGGGGTAATTTACCCCGCCTTCCCGACCGCTGTTCTAAACGAAATAAGACGTTCTGTAAAATCTATCAATATGCAATTCAAACGTACCTGTGCTCTAAGTACATCCAGCCACAACTTTGGAAAGAAAGTCGAATGTAATGGTACTGCTTCAAATCCAACCATAGCACTCAATGTCACCATCATATCGGACATTGTATTAGCGTTGACCGCTAAACGGCACAATGTATCAATGAATTCATGATACGGCGTATAAAATTTATCCAGTGCTTCATCATAATCAGGATCTACGCCCTATATATCAAAATTTTTATAAAATAATCATTTTTTATGAAAAATATTTTTACATGAAAATAAATCCTTAAAACACAATTATTATAGAGAGAGAGAGAGAGAGAGAGAGAGAGAGAGAGAGAGAGAGAGAGAGAGAGATCCGTTCGCGTAAGAAGGCACCTAGTCTATTTTAAACAGCATTAACTAAAGATAAGGCAGTCACAGATTCGGGAAACGAGCTCATTGTCTGCACAATTCGATTCTAGAGGAAATATCATCGCAGCAATGACCTCCATTACATGGTTTTTAATTTAAAGATGTGACCACGCAACTGTACATTAGTATTTATTCATATGCATTGTTTAGTTCGACGCAATTATAACATCTTCCGAGTGATTTGTAGGTGTCGATTAAATCTCCTCGTTCACGCCTTTAAGGGATCGCAGTTGCAGAACTTACAGGTGCTGCTCATAAGATAATTCCTTTAAAGCAGGAACAAGCTTTGTAGCTCGAGGTTGAACTCTTTCAAGGAGTTTAATTTCTTTTATGACATACCAATGTATGTTTTTTATATTCTCAGAAATGCAGTAGGCTTCAATCTCGGAAAACATTTTAATACCATAAAAATGAGAGATTTTACTAACATTCCAATATAATGATCCCATTTCAAGTTGTGCCTATGGTAATGCCAAGATCTTTCTGTTGACTTACTTTACGCAGTGTGATTCCACTTACTTGATAGTCAATTCTCGAATTTTACGACCCAAATGCATTAGTGTACATTTATTAGCATTCAAATCCAATTCCTATTGTTTCTACCATTTATCAATATTATCTAAATCCCTTTGGAGTCCATTCGTCCATCCATTGACGGGTTCGCATATACTTTGGCATCATCCGCAAAAAAGGATATGTTGAACTTTACAATTTTATTGAGATCAGCAATGAAAACATTAAACAGTAAGGGGGCAATGCACTGCCTTGGAACACCCCGCTACAGATGAAAGTTGGCCACCGACCCGTATCCTAAAATTTCTGCCATTCAAATATTTGAGAGCCAGTTAAGTAGTAGTCCATCAATTAGTTCCATATCGTTCTAGTTTCAATAACAATTTGCTAATCATAATCCGATCAAACGCTTTCTTAAAATCCAGTTCACTATATCTAAGGTGTCGTTATTATCCCAGTTTTTGTCCATTCATTCAGGACAAAAAGAGACAACTGTCTTCAGAGATGTCTTTTAATTCTTTTATTTGAGAGTGTGACACGTGTCAAAAATATATAGTGTACTCCTTATTTTGAGTCTTTTTATTTATATATTATGAATTACATACACAGTATGTCGGAAAAAGGACTTTAAAGTAAATAAGAAAAAAATAATGACTACCAAAATGATTTGGCAAAATACATTCTTTGGCCATACATCCTGTCCGCATCAAGATATCGCTATGAACGTTCAACTAATGCAGGTGTTTTATTGTTTTGAAAAAACACCTCCAGGAGACAGGAACTTCGTCACTTCTCGCACGTCTCTAATACTGTCATGAAATTGAACATTTATAGCCAGTTTGAATTATTGTAATAGAAACGAGTCACAACGGGTTAATCAAACGACTATCAATATTCGCTTGATAACGTCTTCATGGGCGTTGAAGCACACAAACTTGTTTTACAGAGACAATCTTCTAATATGGTGCATTATCATGCAAGAAAAATCCATACCTTACCAATGCTTGATATTCGAGTTCAATTTCAAAGACACTTTTCCACAAACGCATCTATATAGTATAAATTTTTTTATGTTTTTGTATAATCAACAGTAAATTTTTTGGTCATAAAAATACAACATTGCATTCTCACGTAACTTCTGGAAATTTTTCGACTTCGGTAAACCTGGGAACTTCCATGCCATACTGGAATCTTTTATAACACTCGAACAAATGCGTACGAAATACAAAATGATCGCTATATACTTTTTTCTTCAATTTCAATGTTTCTCTAAACATTTTACGAACAACAAAACAATATTTACGAGGGTGGTTTGACGGAATCTCGCCTAAGTAAGAAAACGCACGATCATTTATTTTTCAACATAGTCCCCTTTTAAGGTAAAACACTTTTCAAGACCACTTTCCAACTTCTTCATCCCTTCCGAAAAGTAATTTTGCTCGAGCTCTTTAAAATAGTAGGAAGTTTCGGTCATCACTTCATCGTTTATTGCAAAACGGCGCCCTCCCAGACATTTTTTTAGGTTTGGGAATAAACCAAATCTGGTGAATAGCGTGGTGGTCGATCAATTCGTAGCCTAATTGGTTCAATTTTGCCTACACGGCGGCCGCTTTGTGAGAGGGTGCGTTGTCATGATGTAAGAGAACTTCTTTGCGCGCCAAATCAGTGCGTTCTTTCTTCAATTCGGCGTCAAAACGGTCCAATAATGCTACGTAGTAACCCCAGTATGGTTTTACCATTTTCCAAGTAATCAATAAGAATAATGCCTTTCACATCCCAGAAAAACAGTCGCCATCACCTTACCGGCCGATTGGGTTGTCTTTACCTTCTTCGGTGGGCCTTCGCCGCTTTTTCTCCACTGCTTTGACTGTTCCTTCGCCTCCGGCGTGTAGTATTGGACCCACGTTTTATCAGCAGTGAAGTATCGACGAAAAACATTCTTCAGACCACGTTCTATCTTCGCCAAAAGCTTCACCGAATCCGTCACACATGTGCGTTTTTGATCGATAGTGAGTCAACACGACCCTTATCAATATTTACGAGGGTGATCACCATCACGCGGATAGCTTTTTCATATCCAAATGTTTGTATATGATGGCATATACACGCTCAGTTGATAAGCTTGCAGCCTCTGCTAGCTCACGAATTTTGATTCGGTGGTTTGCCATAGTTATATCATGGATTGTGTTGACGATTTCTGGTGTAGTGACAATATTTGAGCCCCCTGCGTGCTCATCATCAAAAACGCTGGTGTAAGCTGTGTGGCACTTGCGCGGGGGTTGATTAAGTGTTGGTAGATAGTAGTAGATGAGGGTAAAAGATACAGGGTGGTGAAATAAAAGCTGAAAATGTCGTAAGGTAAGTATATGATGAATATGTATATAATTAAAATTTGTGAATGCGCTCGGTATAATGTATAAAGGAGTGGTGGCGAATATGTTAAATATAGCCGTCACATGGTGTTAGTAGTACAGGAGATTGTAAAATATACAGGGTGGAGCTTATGCGCAAAATCCAAGATAGCGACCGTCACGTCATTGGCAGGAAATTTAAAAATTGAAATTTTGACAGTAGTCATGCAAAATTGAAAATAAAATGACTTAAATTTCCAGAGTATACAGGGTCAGGTTGAAAAATAATAGCAGGAAAAAATTAAAATGGGCTACGTTTTATGCTACTTATTAGCGTCTGTAGTTCTACTATTAGATAAGCAGCATGAAAAATAATAGTGATAAGTGTATACAGGGGCGGATTGAAAAATATAATAGGAAAAAATTAAAATAGGCTGCGTTTTATGCTATTTATTAGCGTCTATAGTTTCATGTCTATAGTTCTGTTATCGTACAAGCAGTATTAAAAATAATAATGACACGTGTATACGGGGTGGGGTTGAAAATAATAGCTTTAAAAATTAAAATGAATGCATTTTCCCCTATCTATTCGCGTTTATAATTTTTCTATTATACAGGGTAGCATGAAAATAATCGTACCAAGAGTATACAGGGGCGGATGGAAAAAAGTGGCATAAAAAATTTAAATGATTGCATCTTTCGCTATGTATTTGCGTCTATAGTTCGTCTATTATTAGGGTAACATGAAAATAATAGTCCCAAAAGTATTCAGAGGTTTTAAAAAATAACAGATTGAAATTTTTTTAAATGGTTTCGTTTTATGCTGCTATTTGCGTCTATAGTTCGTCTATTATACAAGAGGACATTAAAAAATCAGTGCCATGAATATACCGGAGCGGTTTGCAAATAATAGTATGAAAAAAAATTAAAATAAACATCAAATTAGCTTAAATCATGTATATAATTAAAATTTGAATATAACATGGTATGGTCCAAAGCCTCTGGTTAAGCTCCACCCCAAATATAAAAGTAACTATATATTATCAGTTCGGTAAAAAAGAAGTGCCTAAGAATTATATAAAACAGAACAAAAAGTTTGAATAAAACACAAAATGACGTCATCTGACAGTTTTGTTAAAATGGGACTGCTGTAGAATATTAAAATACTAGATGATAACCCGTCGTAAAACGACTATCCATTACCAGGTCATATTTTATTTAAATGTAATTCCAAAATTTGACATTTTATTTCACATATTAAATGGCACAAGAAAAATCACACTGAACGTAGCTCAAAAGCTTTCCAGACAGACGGACAAAGCTAGACATTTATATATTAAATATATAATATTAAGGTTGAAAATAAGTATATTTGTTCCTTTTTCATAAGTATATTCGACATGGGATTGGTTCGGTAAGGCAGATAACCTACTATTTCTAAGGTTGTTTCCGATTGTTGTTTACCAGTGCACCGTATAAGGGTGTGAGATGTCGGTAGCTGTTAATTTCGTAATTTAAGAAGCCCTCCTAAAGTTTAGGGGGCCTTAGTAAATACGAGAGATATATGTATAAGTAAAACGTTTGATTAACTGTATATGATGTGGATAGATGGTGTGAAATAAATATATTTCTCTAGAATCCCCTTCTCCTACCTTCCGCTATTCTCCTTAACGTTACTTAAGTAGTAGCAAACCGCCGATTCTACCGAAGCCTCTCAGTCTCTCAGGCATGTTCCTCAATCGCTCTAAAACGGCACGTTTCGCGGAGCGGTATTTTTTTGGTATTTTGGAACAGGTATTGCATTTGACAGCTGTCGTTAGAAAATCGAAGATGGCGGATGACAGCGCATTTCCTGTTTGTGTTAAAAACATGGTACAGAGACTTGATTTATCGAATATTTGGCGTAAAATTTGAATTTTTAACGATTAATAACATAATTTTAGGCTTTTCACACATACTGTACGGGACCTGAGTATGCTGCGGGAATCTCCGTGGTGACTGCGTCGAGAATTTATTTATAAAGAAACATTTGAGGTTATGTTATTAGGTACTTTTGTAACTGGTATTTCTGCTGACTATTAACAGCAGTAGCCGGTGATGTAGATACCAGTATTCTTGTCTAGATGATGTGATGTGATGACGTGCTGGTGATAGTCCGACGTGATGGTAAAGTTATGATACTAGCAGGGTCGTACAGAAAATAATATACAGAGGGTGTTTAAAAACAATATTGTATCAGAAAAATGTGTTATATAATGATTGAATATGCTACATAGCAAAAAATTCAACCTAACCCTACATCTACCCCCCAGCACTTTAAGCCAGTCTGTCCGGCTCAAATCACGTGATCTTTTTTATGTATCAGATTAATAAATCTTTATTTGCAATAAAACCAACCGATTTTAGTCAAATAAAGATCCATATATAGAAAAATAAATAGAAACAATCAGTTTAATATACTCAGCATTAATCTTTTTACAATAACTAGCGGAGCCGGCAAACGTTGTTTTCCCATATTCCCGTGTTGCCATATTCCCACGTTCCCGTATTCCCATGTTCCCGCTTTAAGTATATAAAGACATGCG
>WYDF02087458.1:0-10978 GCA_009867245.2 Adranes taylori | reverse complement strand
AAATATATATATATATATATATATATATATATATATATATATATATACTGTTTGAGGTGCTGACCTTCTATGATTAAATTCATGAAACAGTCTTGGTCTTAACAGATAACTGCCAACACACTCACCTCTTCAGCCGGAACTAACCTGACATTTTCCCCTCCCATTCTTTTTAATCATTGTTCCTTTTCCGTCTTCACTGTTTTTGCAACCTATGATTTAGCTTAGATATAATTCAATATTTTATTCTTGTGAGCAGATATTGTTCCACAAAAAAAAAGATATTAACTGTCTTCACTTTTAGTTTCTAATGAAACAATATTTAAACATTTGAAAAACATAATCTAAAGGCAATGCGCTAAATACAGTCGACTTGCCTCTGATAGGACTTCTGCGGGGTTGAAGAGGAAACTCTGCCTTGAAGTTGAAGTATTGCAGTTAAGAGAAATCTCAGGAAATAATTCAGTGTACTTCCGTGAGTTAGAAGAGCGTTAATTGAAATATAGTTGATTAAAGGGACAGTCTATAAGTAAGAGTGAGATGAATAGCTAGGAATAATTTCTAAAAATTTTTATCGGACCTCGATACGAAAGGTATCCGCAAACATATACGAAAGACGAGGTCCCAGCAAACAAGTTGTTCATATTTAAGCATAATTTTGTTTTAAACAGAAAAAGGTTTGTACTAAAAAAGTTTGATATCTTACTATGATTTGCTTGAAAGCTCAAGCACTTCTAAGATGTTTTGATTTGATTTTACATAAAATCATTATTAAATTACGTTGAATAACTAATTTGATTTTAAGCGAGTAGGTTATATTCCGAAAATTGTAAAGAAAAGGTATTTTAATAATTATTTGTGAAAATTGGGGCCAGGTGAACAGGTGTTTCTAGCATAGGATTATAGCTGTTATCAACAAATTTTCTTATTCGAAATATAGGCGTAAGGTCACATTGCATCGTACTATGAATCCGGCATTTAACAATTACGCCATAAATGCCCGTACAAATAATTATGAAAATTTCTAATTTAAACATTGATTGTATGTAAGTTTGCTTACATTAAGATGGTATATTTTGAATTATTCGCTGTATACAGATATGGTATAATATATTGTATCAGCTATGTGTTATGCATTTGGAGGAATTAACACCTTCTACAAATTGATCGTGTTGATCGTGCATGTTTGACAAAATGTGGACGTGGAAAGTAGTATAAATAAAGTGGATAAGAGAACGAATAATATTGAGAAACAAGAAAGGAAAGGCACAATAGGAGATATACAGACTTAATGAATGAGTATGGTATACCAGACTACATAAAAGCAGACGTAAATATGGATATAAATTAGATGTTCGCGAGGATTAGATGTGGGAGGGAGGAGGGAGTTTAAAAGATACTGTAGAGAGTGAAAGAGGATGTCATATATGTGGAGGAACAGAATAGAGGTGGGAGCATTAGTCAACGAATCTAGATTGGACTGATGACGAAAGAAAACGTGTAATGTTGTTTTATACTTAGGAGGGCGAATAAACGATATAGAGATAAAGAAAAGAATATTGAAAGAAAAGTGAAGGGGAAAGAATAAATGAGATAAGAGATAAACAATCAAAAGATGAGGACATAATTCCTTCTTCCTTCTTATTCACTTATTTGTTTACTAATTATACTTCTTCTAGCCTCCATTACGAAAAATATTGTTTTCAATTATTTTATTCTAAATATGTACCTATTATTTTGTTTTAAATTAATGGGAACTTTGTATTAAGTATTATTATTTTGTTTTGAATCCAACGTTTTGTTTTGACTTTGAATATACATACGATCGCCCAAAAACAAGATGAAACAATCCATATTCTTAAATTATACGGAAGTAACTACAGTAGAAGTCAATACCAAACTTACAAATCTGAACCCTCAAAAAGCACCAGGTGAGGACGGAATCACTAACATGGTACTAAAACTGTCACCACAAGTGGCTATAGACACGATGACTGAAATTTCGAACAAGAGCATAATCTGCAGCTATTTTCCGAACATATGGCAGCACTCGATCTTAATAACATTGCCCAAGGAAAAGAAAGATCCGCCTTAACCTGGCAACCGGAAGCCAATAACTCTAATCAATTCCCTTTCAAAAGTTCGGAAGATATCCCAACAAACAGAAACCAAAAACACGTGGAAAGAAAACGAAGTTATTCCTCTCCAACAAATAGGTTTCCGTTAAAAATTAGCAGCGGTGCAGCAGGCGGCTAATCCGGAGGTATTAGTGCGCGCCGCAAGAGAGAAAAAATTCAATATATATGCAACTTTATTGACATTTAAAAACAAAATGACAAGGTCTGGCAGGATAGTCTACTTTTCAAAGTGAACGCATTAAAGTTCCCACTGGAACTAATAAAAATTATACAGTCAGTTCTCTATGGCAGAACATTCCAAATGAAAACAGAAAACAGCAAATCAGCTGCAAGAATTACTTCAGAGGGACTTCCACAAAGTTCTCCTCTCTCACCTATTTTATTTAACATTTTCTTGAGCAACATGACTTGAGCAACATGACTAAATGAAACAAACATATATACTCCAGTTTGCAAATGACACTACAATAGTCAGAACCAACGCTAACCCAATAGTAGCCAGAAAAGATTGAAAAAAAGCCTGACAGTACTGACAGAATACTGAAAAATCGGGAAGATCAGGAGGGATCCCAAGAAAACTGAACTTATTAAATTCGGAAAAATAAAAAGAAATGAAAAACAATAGATTTCAACAATGTCAAAATTAAAGCAAAAACAGGAGCAACGTACCTCGGATGCACTTTCGACAGTAAATTAAACTGGGAAACTCATATCAAACGAAGAGAAGAATTAGCTCAAAGCACTGCTCCAAGTTTAGACCCAGTTTTGAAATTCGATTCCAGGTTACCTATAAGAGCAAGAGCTGCATCTATCAACCACAAATTATGTATGTATACGAACTGTGGAGTCGCGGCCCAGCACGAACTCTTAAGTAAACCCTTGGATGCAACGGGTTACATACGCAATGCTGAACTGATGAAAGTACTAAAAGCGTCAAACATAAAGGAATTAACCACTTACAAAAAGCAACAAATGATAGAGAGGTTAGAAGCTTACCCAAAAGAAGAAATTCAAGAAATCGAGAAAAAGATGGCGGCAAAAGGTACACAAAATTAAAGCCCAGGAAAGGTAAACCCATCGCAAAACAAAACCCCATAACTAACCAAGCAGGTGATGAAGTCCAACCATGGTCAACGATAGTCAACGAAGGTGGGAAAAAGATGCAAGTTATCCGAAATTTGAAGCCAAATAAATCCCTACATTCTAAATAAAGCCCTAAAATGCGCCCAGACAAAGTAATCAGTTATTTTACCGAAATTATGTACAACATAATTGCTCAGTGCTGGAAAATAGCATAATTGTTACCATAGAGAAGAAAGGTGTTACCATAGAAAGGAAGAAAGAGAGAAGAGAGGAGAAGGAAGTAGCACAAGTAATACTGAAGGAAATAATTCAGAGTTGGGCAAAAAGAAAACAATATAATTCCTCCACGACAATTCGGGTTTCAGGAGAAATTTCCCTGCAATTGAGCATGTGGAAACAGCAATCCGGCATGCTTACAAAAGAGTCAAGACAATATTTGCAGTAATGCTGAACATAGAAAAAGTCAATGATTCGTTGTAGGGAGAAGGTCTACCTTTCAAAATGTATGCATATAAATTTCCGATTGACATCGGAAAATGGTACAAAAGCAGCTACAGGATAGGACCTTTTTAAATAAAAATTGCAGAAGCAATGTCTTCAACTCGTTCAGCAACCGAAAAACTGCCACAGGGGTTACCGCTGTCGCCAATTTTTTTTTAACATAAAAGTGGCCAACATGGATCAAGCTAGAAAACGAAACCCACCTATTCCACTTCGCGGATGATAAACATAGCAAAAACTAGCATGCACAAAGTCTGGAGGGAATGTGGAACTACTGCAGCACATGGAAAATTAGAATAAATACAAGCAAAACAGAAATCACGAAGTTCAGAAGAAGAACCTAGAAGAGAACCGGTACGATTAATGGATCAAAGTATTAAATCTGAGAAAGCAACGAAGTACCTAGGTTTCATAATAGATCAGAAGTTCAAGTTTGTTCATCACGTAAAATCTAGAGAAGGTATAGCCACAAGAACAGCACGCAAGTTATACAGAGTAAGAGCAAGTTATATTAGGACAAGAAGCGAACAGGATATTAAGAACTCAGCTAATGTACGGATGTAAACTCTGGCTAATTGGCTCACAGAAAGCAAAGGTCAGAGGCACAATTACACAAAATAAATTATTTTCTAAAGTACTAGATGCCACATGGTAAACGAGAAACAGAGAATTAATGGGAGCAAAAAGCACATTACTTAGCTGAAATTGCAATAAAACGTCGGAAGGGAACTAATAGAACCATTAAAACAATAACCCATAAAAGCAATAAAAAGGACAGTCTAAGAAATGAAAATACCCTAAGAAGGAAATGAAATAACACCCATCGAGCAGCCAATCTAGGATCCGGAGCAGGCAATGGTCACTTCTTAGAGCATATTGTGATAAAGATAGAAGACAAAGATAGGTGATAAAAACTAT
Organism: Adranes taylori; assembly: GCA_009867245.2. Classification (NCBI taxonomy): domain Eukaryota; kingdom Metazoa; phylum Arthropoda; class Insecta; order Coleoptera; family Staphylinidae; genus Adranes; species Adranes taylori. The sequence continues at coordinate 6,341 of WYDF02087458.1, read as the reverse complement.
CTGTCTTGGAAATTGATCAAGAGCAATTGGAAAATTACATCTGGAAAATGATGAAAAAAGGTTTGAAATTTTACCTGTCCTGAATTAATAACGGCTTGTGTTGCGTCCAATAAACGATCATAGTTATTAAAAGTAATGCTGATTACACCAATAGCATCGACGAAAAACGTCACTCTTATAATATTTATGATAGAAAAAAGTTTATAAACAAATTTATTTTGTAAATGAAATATCTTCAAGAACTTCAATAGATTTCCACCTACGTTTAATAAACTTTTATCTAAAGCATAATTAATTTCTTCAATAGTTGAAGACTTAATAGGATGAGAATCTCACTTAATTCTACAAACATGTAATAGGATAGAATTGTGTATTCATAATTAATTTGAGAAAATTAGTGTTTTTCTAAAGCAAGTAGTTTCATTGCAGTAGGGTGAAAATAATTACATTGTTAGTATCCACTTCGTTATGTAAATATTTGCGTATAATAATGTATTTTAGCATATGCAATAAAAAAGACTGATAATTAAAGCAACTTAGACTTGAAAAAAAGAAATAATAAGTGATAATTACGTATAAAATAATTATAATACCTTGTATATGTACAATATATATATATATATATATATATATATATACCGTAAACTCTCAAGACTTTTCCGTATATACTGCGTATACCCTCAAACTTTCTCAATTCATGGAAACGTAGAAAATATCTACATACTACCCAAGTTGAAAAAGGCAATGAAACTCATTATATCAAAGATGACAATATTTAGCAACCCGACTCAGATAGGCTACATCTATTGCCCATACATGCAGATCAGCGCATCAATGAGCTGCGAGCGTCTCGCTACGCGCGCTGGATACAGGTTCGACTTGAAGGCAATAGCATATATCCAGATGAACAAGCAGTCTCTACAGCAGTTGAATACAGAACTCCTTTTGGCGTGTATCATGCATTTTACCATCATCGTGTCAACATAAAGCAATAATACAATTCTCGCTTGTTGTCGCTATATTAAATGTATGTTAAATTATTATAAATTTCACAGTTTGCGATTAGTTTGTAAGAATCTAATTTTCTTCTTTTATTAACATTGCAGAATCTTGAAATCAAAAATGACATCAAATTCTAACAAACCTGGCACGATCTTCAGTTTTTTCTCCACCTGCCAAACTAAGAAAAGTAAATGTGAATCTGATGAAGATAATATCGATGCTGCTCCTGCTAGTGGTATATCTGTATCAACAATCAAAACTTGGCCTACATTGTGGACTAGTGAACAAGCGACAAAGTTTCAAACAAAAAATCCATGGTTAGCTGACAAGAATGATAAATTAGGATGTAGTGTTTGCATCAAAGCCAAGCACGTCTTAGAACTTGAAAAATCTGATGGTAATATTCGGACTCAAGTGAGTGGGTACACTATGACATCACAGCTCCTGGAAGTAATAGAAAAAATCAACTAGCTTCTTTAAGGACTAAATTTGCAGACGCAATGTCTCACAGCAGCCAGGAAGCAAATCTCATAATAGTTCGGAAAACATATTGAACAAGGGACAAATAAGAGCTTTGGATAAAATATTCGAATATGTATCTGTAACGGACACCACCGTTCGACTTTTTAATTCAATACATTGCATAACAAAAAATCATCGCCACTTTCAGCAATATGATGAACTTGTTGAACTTCAACAGATCAATGGCTTGAATTTGGGATCTTCTTTACATAGCCCAATTAGAGTAATGCACGGGCCTCGTTTTTAAGGCCCCGGTCAAAATTTAGATGGCCCGGTACGTGACCCGCTGTTTCAATAATTTTTTTAGCTCCGTCCGGTCCGACCCAATTTATAATAAGACCCGGCCCGGCCCGGTTAGATATATTATAAAATCTGGCCCGGCCCGTTTAGTGCGCAAGGGAGAAACATCATGATCGATTAAATTGAAAATTTAAATTGAATGGTTGTCCGGGATAAACTTAAATTTTCCATAATATAACCCCAGATTTTTAGTTTTAGTAAAAAAATGCAAAAAAGTAACAATATTTAATGTACATATAAAAAAGTTTTATTTCTTAATGTTTTCTAAAATAAGACCTAGTTACTTAAATGTTTAAATTTATTATTTAGCTTATAACTACCATATTATAAGCTAAGTAATAAAGTTAAACATGAAACTATTGAATATAGTTTTTTTCTTCATATTTGTTTTAAAAATAACTAAAAAATGATAGAAAAAGGACTTGGGTAATAGATTTTGTACAAAACATAAAATAGATTCAGCAGGTCGTCTTCGAAAAATGTCTAACAAATATGAGAGACTAACAAATCGGAAAAAATGTCGATGAATCGGTATTCTCAATGGCCATTTCTGTTATAAGGTATTAAGCTTTATCAACACCCTTATTTTTCAGAAAGTCATTATATGTGCGTAACTGAATCGAATAAATATTATTTTATTAATTCTTCTATATATGTTTAAAATCTGTTGGTCGACATATGCAAGGTGTTAATCTTGAATTAACTCCCAAACTAGATCCGATTTTAAGGATCTGTTTCTACAAGATTATGGCAACAAATGAGTACTACCCTACTTATTGCAGAGAAATCAGTTTCTTATGGTATTAGCGTGTATTCAAAGCAGCTAAGTGCACAATTTAAAACATGAAACGGACTATAGAGCCACGTCGTTACTAACACCACTGGTTTCTCTTTGTTCATATACCAGAGCGGCATATTTGCATATTATATATGATCATATGGATGGGTATCGTCGTTTATTGACACGACAACATTAATTGTTTAATTAATTTGTTAGATTCAGCAGGTCGTCTTCGTCTTTAAACATATATAGAAGATTTAATAAAATAATATTTATTCAATACCCATCCATATGATCATTTATAATTTACAAATATGCGGCTCTCGTATATGAACAAAGAGAAACCAGTGGTATTTTAGAAGAAAAACATTTTGTAGGTTTTCTAAACAATATAATTGATTAATATTTCTGCTTGATCAAATTTGTTGTCTTAAAACCTGCGTTTAATTAAAATTATAAGCTACAACCCTATCCGTATTTCTTTGGCCAGTCCAACCCGGCCCGCATTATTCTGGCCCGATCCAGCCCGGCCCAGGTTTTGAATTTGTAAAGTATGGCCCGGTCCGGCCTGAGTATCTTGTTTCTAGAGCTCGGCCCTGCCAAAGCCCGTAGTATATTTGTCTAGGCCCGCCTAAGCTTGGCCCAAAATAAGGGCCAGGCCGGGTTAAAAAGAGATGGACGAAAGACTCATTTTACATATTGTACAGCCATACTCAAAGTGGATGAATCAACCACGTTAAACAACAAGTGCACTCTTATTACATACATTTCTTCATATTTTGGTTCAGAGGTTCCCATTGCAGCATTCTTAGATTTAATTGAACTAGATGGACAACATGCAGAAACGATTGAAAAAGCTTTTTGACTTTGCTTAAAAAGACTGGGAATATCAAAGTAATTTTCACAGAAGAATTGGTTTGCATTTGCAAGCGATGGTGCAAGTGTTATGACAAGAAGGAAATCTGAAGTCTCTACAAAACTGAATACCACACCTTTTTCTCTGGCACTGTTGATGTCATCGCGTCGAATTTTCAGTAAGCGACGTTCTAAAAGATTCTATTGGTGCTTTCCGTTTTCAAAGTTTCATGGACAACAAAGTCTACGCTTATCATCATCAAATCCATAAACACTCTACAGGTTTGTAGTAGGAATAGGAATGGAAAAAGTAGGTCGGTTCTTAAATGTACGTTGGTTGCGTCTTAAATTTACGGGTCTTAAATGATACTTTAAATGTACGTATGTCCGAACTGTAAAAGCTGTTTGGAACATTTATCTGGCTTTGCTTGCACATGTGAATCAAAGTCACGATGTCATAGTAATTGGGCTAAAACCAAAATTAGACTCTTCATCATTTCTACAAGAACTTGCGCTTTTTTATCACGTTCTTTGTGAACTTGGAATCTTGGTATGTTTCAATCAAGAGAAACAAATCTTATGCGTGCTTAAACAGAGATCTGTAGAACTATTAGAATTTTAGAATGCCTAAAAGGTGAACAGGGAGAAAAAGAAAAGGAAGTTGCAGAAGCTATTCGAAACGGAGTTCTCAAAGGCGTTAGGGTTATAAATCTGACAATAACGAAGTCAGGAGGACAGGAATTAACAGGTTGCAATTTTTGCAACATTTAGTTGACAGGATGCGACATCGCCTATTTGATGACCCTATGATCAATACAATTCTAGAAAATCTAAAGGTACGGGATACATCAAACCAAGTGTTTTTGGACGAATATTTAAAAGATTTCCTTTTGTTTATTAAGTGATTGGCGAAGTATTTAATATAGTTACTGATGATGCCAAAGGAAAAGATGAAGTTAAAAGAGTTGCATGTGGATTTGGTTTATCAAAAGTTGAAAGTGTAGACATCCGCATACGAAATGCGTCTCCTAATCTTTTAAGAACTTTGAAGATTCTTCCCACAACAACAGCTGATTGCGAACGTGGGTTTTCGGTTATGAACCTTACAATAATCGATTTGAGGACTCGGCTAACAATTGAAAATGTGTCATATTTGACACTTATTTCCATTAATAGCCCTCCACCCTACACCTGCAAATTTTAATGCACAGCCATATGTAAAAATTTGGATTCTGGAGCACCGGACCGCAGTTACAACTCATCGCGGTAAAGGTAAAGATTATGAACAAAGAGACAAAGAAGTGGATGCTGGCCGGAAACAACTTTTCGTGAACATATTTAAATAACTAATACATTTAATAATATATGTAATAATACATTTAAGATAATACATCTAATATTAATTATAAGTAATTAAGTTTACTTATTGTTAGTATCTATACACCCCCCTGTCCCCCCAATTGAAAAAATTAAGCGCATAATTATTTCTGTTAGAGGTAAATACTTGGTAGTATATAATATGCGCATACCCTCAAAATAGTTGACGGGAACATTACTGTATATATATATATATAATCGAATTATCAAATAAAAAGTATAGCATTCCATTTAAAAAATGTATTTAGTGTTCGGCCTGCAGTTATGGAACACCCTGTATACATGAAAATATTTTTAGTTTATGTAGCTTAAAGCCCTAGACACTTCTGCTTTGGAAATTTTTCTCCATATACTATGATACAGGAGCAATTGGACTTGGACACACTATTGGGACATCCGATATATTTATTTATATAATAAATAAATATTTTATTTATTTATTTATTACATCTATTACTCTAGAAAAAGCTAGTTGTATATAATCTTGAGATAGCATTAAAAATTCTAAAAGCATTCCGGAAACAAATATCGTGTCTTGATAAAGGAGTGCACATTTGTTAAATTTAAAGGCATTGATGGACCTGTCACAAACATCGAGAAATATATAACCGAATGTTTAATGTCGTACTTTAATCATGTGTGTAATGCAAATAGGCTTTCAATTTGTTTGTCTGTCAGCGAACAGAGACAGATATTATTTGTTCGTTCTACATCAGTCGGAACAAAAAAAAAATCGGAGCGAAAAAGGAAAAAATCACATGTCGTCTTAGGCCACACTATTATCTGTAAGAGCGTTTTCAATTTCCCCATTTTCCCACACATGATTTAACAGTATGAAAGGTAGCCAGATTTCTCCATCTAAACTTTTTTATGCTTTCGATGCAAAGAGTATCATTTTATTTTTCAAAAATATATGATTCAAGACTATTTTCGAAATTAAGGTTTTGATTAGGTGCCACTTTGGATCTGTCTATGCTCAGTCAACGATTTTTTAATTTTGAGTCGCATAAATTTCTATCTATTAAAAGAAAATTCATGAAAATACCAGTGTAATTTTAATTTAATATTGTTACACAACGACCAATTTGTAAAATATGCCTTACCGAACGATTCCTTAATCCAAGTTTGGAAGGACTCGGACTACGCAGCAGGGCTTGTCTGACGCGTTCCATATTGTTCAGGGTACATGCCGTTCGTGTAGCCCCCGACAATCTTCTGTTCAGTACTATACCCCGTGTGCGAAGTGCTACCTCGTGTACGAAGTGCTCTAACCCAACATAGGATAGTGTTACGAGCGGGAACAGATTGATTTCTGTGAATTTTGAAATGGCGACGAAATTCATACTGAACTGCTATGATAGACTCAATTTGACCTTTTTGAACTTGAATATATCCTAAAATTTTTCGTTCCACTAATGTCAAAAAATTTATTCTTGACGAAACAGTCGTACGCAAAAACGCGGTGTTCTATCGTCCACGGCTCCATGGCTTCAACTGAAAAAAG
>WYDF02087447.1:0-10978 GCA_009867245.2 Adranes taylori | reverse complement strand
CTTGTTTTAGCACTTCAGCATATATGTTATCATGTCCTGGACTTTTACCGTTCTTCAACAGTCCTACAGCTTGCTCCTACAACTGAGTCCATACCGTACCAAAATGGGAGAAACAACATATAAACAATTATCCATAAAATCAAATTCCAATGGTAAACCAATGCAAAATATTCCAGTCAAAAGCTTTGCTGTCCGCTTTGCTCGCAGGCGGTATTGAATCATTGTTGGAAATTTGTTAATATGACAATCTTGAATATTGGTATATGGATCTCTGGATCCCCATATTTAATTAAATCACTCTTTACTCACTTTTCGGGTAATTTCTAACGGGGTAGTCGCAAAGAAGTTCTCAATTCGAGTCTCAATCCATTTATGTGCCTAAATTAGTAAAATTACGTTTACATTTGAAATAATCTTCCTTCTCTATTGCATTTTTGCTATTAGTAAAATGCTATTACTAAGGAGTAAAATATCAAAAAATATCACAAATATCATTAACAATTAGTCAATTTCATGATCTTTGTAAATAATGCTAGAAACGCACTTACATTATGTTGCAGAAATAGTTAGACTTATATAAAGATTAGATAGTTTTATATTAAAAAAGAGTTAACCTTATACTGAAAAACAAGAGATAGAGTTATGTTGAAGTTTGGAAACATCAATAAGTTTGTATATATTATATATCGTATTTATATTAATTATTTTTGGTTAGTTAAGCTTTCTATAGTCAATCATTTTAATTAGAGGTCGAATTTTCCCGTTGCGGTACCGAGTGCAACGAGGACACTGTTGTCGTTCAAGTTTAGTTATGGAGTAGATAGTTTTGTACGCTTAATACTTGTAAGTCATCTAAATAATTCACGATGGCTATATTTATTGAAATGGCTTAAACGTTTTGTGTGCTAGACGAACGAGTCAAAACAAGTGAGTTACACTTAGAGTTTCATTTAAACTTTTATTTATGAAGTAGAGCATAATTTAAAAACATTTAAAACATCTTACTTAAATGCTGATTGAGTTAGAATTTCAACATGATAGTCCAAAATTAGCATTACATCTTTCGTGAGAAACAAAAAGTCGATGACATCAATTGTACAAATTATAGGTAGCGCAAGACAGCGTCGCTGATTGGTGATAATCAAGGTAGCACAGCGTACTGGTATCGGCGAGAGTATATCTAATTGATAGTAAATTTATAGTTACTGGAAGCGTACCTTATGATAATGTTTAAGTGTGAGTGAAGAAAGCAGATCAGATTAAACATAAGTCTATTAGGGCCAAAAGTAATTAGTAGCGTATGGTGATAGGTAATTATGTGAGAATGCATGAAATAGTAGCAATTCATTAGAAGTTGGGAAAAAATAGTGAGAAGTACTGATCATAATTTTGGTAGGAAATTTTGAGACGTAGAGTGGGAAACAACAAAGAAATGATTAAAAGACACACAACTTTCAGCAATAAGAAATGTTAAATTGCAGAATGAATCATAGCCATTTATTCATGAATTAAATTAAACCATAAATGAAATTAAATTATTATTTATTCAGTACAGTATTGGAGTACAGTGTTGGATCACAATTAAATAATTCTTTAAGTTTGAATTCTTTGAGTAAAATAAATTAAATCAATTAGGCAACAAGTATATAAATTGAGATAAATTAAAATAGTTTATATTGAATTAATAAGGTAACTGTGTCTAATTATAAAATAAGTTTATGATGGTAGAACGACAAAAACTCTAAGTATAAATAATTTGGGAGTCTATTTGACAAATTTGAACGCCATGTTAATTAACCTATTTGCACATGGGATTTGAATACAAATATTAATTAATTTTACCATTTTCATGAGGCGTTACTGTGTTTGAATGCAGGATTTATAATTTTATTTGCATACGCATTTCTTAAATCATTCTCAACACATTTGTTTAAGATTACGCGGCACTTTTATTCCCACATCGTTGATTAATAAAGACAATTGCTAGATGAGAGGACTGTGCAGTACTGTTTGTCATTCAATTATAACTTCGGCTGGCTAAGTCAGATAAAATTCAATAGAGAATAATTGCCCACGTTAACAATTACTAAGTCTTGTGTTTTATTCTAAACAGTGTTCATCATTGAATAGCAACCGTAAGATCATTGAATAGCCCGTCTAAAAATACTGAATACGTGTCTCTCTGTTCTTTGATCCTTTTGATGTCTATTCCATTTCTTGTGATTACAGCGCCATCTGTTGCGAATATAAATTTTTTTTTCAGACAAATAGTACGTACTTTTCGACGTAATGTTTGAAACTGTGATAAAAAATAGGGGTTCCTATTTAAGATTTCGAAGTTTCCGCCCCTCCCCTCCCACAGGGGGTGTGGGGGTGGGCGTGGTTTAGTACTAGTGGATGCCGCCCTCGGAGATATTAAAGTTTCGATTCGGCAAATTTTCTCTCCGATCCATATTTTTCGATATAATACAATATTCCAGGTTACATGAATCACCCTGTATATGTAGAACTTTTTCTTTCCCTGGTTGTTCTTTTTTATTCAAAGGCATTAAACATTATCAAGCAGAAAATATGATAAAAGTAATCCATTTCACAATTTTGATTCTAATGTGATATCGATCCCGATCATTTAGATGAACACCACCTGTATAAACTTTGGACCGTCCATATAAAAAATTATTTTGTAAATGCAACCAGCAATCAAAACACTGAGCACATTCAAGGCCATCGTTCACCCCAACAAATGTAAACAAACTTATCAATTTATTAATTGTGCAAAGATTCAGAAACTCAACTTTACTTATACTGCATTAGAATTTCTACACAACCCATGTAAGTATTGTGCAGGCTGGCCCAAAAGTCAAATCTTGCTATATTTTCTTTGTTGTAGGACTGAAAAATGTTGACCACTGAAGATCAGGTAGAGATTATCCTCCGTTGTGTAAAAGAAAGGTTCTCACAAAGGCAAGTTGCAGATTGATTTACCATTATACATCCTGAAGGAGAGCCAGTGTCGCAATCAGTAGTAAGCAGACTGCTGGCAGACTGTTATTATGGCTGATGGTAAAAGATCTGAACGTCCGAATTCTTAAGAATAGGTATTAGAAGAGGTTTCGGCAAAGGTATCACCAAATCCGAAAATTTCAATCCACAAAGAAAGCTTGAAATGGGGCGTTCCTCGAACCACACAATGGAATATCCTGCGAAAGCAAATGTTTTATCCGTACAAGTTACAAATATTACAACACATGATTATTGATTATTCACCCAGCTGGAGGAGGGCGCTAAACTTATGCTTTTAGACAAAGTCAATTTCGCAAATGGTAAGGTGAACCGACATAACTTTCAGTATTAGTCCGAGAGTGGCTCTCACTAGTTTATCGGCAGTAAGAAGCAATGAGTCAATAGCGTCATGGTTTGGTTGGTCTGTGGAAATGCCGGATAACAAGCCCTTACTTCTTTGATGGAACAGTTGACAGTGAACCTTACTTGGCAATGTTAGGAGATGATTTATTACCTGGTTGGAATTGCTGGGTTCTGGTAAACCAGAATGGTTTATGCAGGACAGTATACCCCACACTATAGTACACAAGTTAGGTCTATATGAAAACATCCTCCGGTAAATCGGTCGTCGGGGACGAGTGAAGTCCTCAACGACCGATGTTCCAGATTTAAACTCGATGTATAATGTTGTGTGGGGTTATGTAAAATCCAAAGTTTACATACACAAAATCAGGGATAAAACCATCTACGTGAGCGCATTACAACTGTGTGCCGCTCTATAACGCCTAACTTGGTAACCAATTTTCTGTGGAGCACGGGAGACGGTTTTCAATTATATTTCGACTGTTCGGAAACAATTTTGAACAGATAATGTAAATCCCCGTGGTACATGACTTTTGGGACACTTGTATTTGTGAATGATGTCTATACTTTTCATTTAGGCACGATCACATTTCGATGCCTTCGGGGGTTTTCAACTTTCACATAAGTATATGATGACCTAAGTACAAAGCAAAGTTGAACAAATATTGTAAAAATATATCACATGGTTAACGTGATTGGATACTCCTGAAACTCTAGTTGCAGTGGCTTCTAAATCTGATGCTTGAGTGTGAGTTATATGGCCACCTTCATCAAAATATAATTCAAAAGCGAAAGAAGAAGCTTAGGAATCAATTAACATAAAAAATTTTTAAGCCCCATTTATGTGGTGTTGCTGGCCAATATTGTCAAGTAGCAAAATCGTTTTAGTTGACTACATATCCTGGTCTACATACAGATGTTGAGACATTTTAACTGTGGATTCACTCGTTCTGGCAAGGTGTATTCATGTTGAAATGTAAATAACGACGTATTTTGTTGAATTGATTTTTAGTATTTCGCCGAACTGGTTTTTAGTGATGGTTTTTTTCCACCTGGTTCGAATGAATTTACTTCGACATAATTTCGAGTATTCGGGAATCGGATATACACACAAGAAAAGAGAATTTCCACATATTTCCGAGGCAAATACTCGGATTCATAAATAAGGGAATTATGGGATTTTCCAGATTGAAAATTTTTTGGCGATTGCCGTGTTAGAAATTACCCATTACCCAAAAACAGCTGAAGGCCACAACAAGGCGGAAAGCTGTCCGCGTCGCAGGCAAATACGGAGACCTGGGGATTCATGTGTAGGCGAATTCATTGGTAGTCCAATTGAATAGTTCTTGACGGCTATCTATAAGAAATCACCGGAAAAGTGACTTAAAAGCGGCCGCAGGCCACGGCAACGCGGACAACAAAGCTGCCTGCCCTCAGGCTTAGATCGGACCATTCATGGGTAGGCGAATTTCTAGATAGTGGGCTTAAAAAGTTTTTGAAGTCAATCGTATTACAAATTACCCAAGTCAGCTAAGAGTGGCTGAGGGCCGCGACATAGCAAAGAGCAAAGCAGTCCATACCGCAGGTAAATATTGGAATCGGGTCATACGTTGGTAGGAAATTTATCGGTAGTCGAATTGAAGAGTTGTTGGCGACTACCGTATTAGAAATTACGCGAAAAGGTGTTAAGATCGACCGACTGCTGCAACTGGGATTCAGAGACTAACAAATTGAATGTCCAATGGTACAATAAAACGAAGTCTGGAAGGCCATCTAATGTTTCACAAACGAATGACAAGCCTCCTAAAAAATACCTATACTGTTACGTGCCACGTCATTGACACAGGTTTCTGCATGTTAGACCACAAGACTGACACATGGCTTCGCCTGTAGTGAGATGTGCAGTGTCGTTAGTATGTTGCTGTTTGTCTGTGAAGTTGTACGTTATTACTAGCCAATTCCTGATACCTGCATAATACGCACTGTGCCACAAATTTCATTTCTGATTATTGCAAGAAAACTTAGCAGAAAAGATTAAACTTAACAGTGATTCCAAGGATTCTAGACGCGATCTGGTATGGAAATCGTCCTCATCAGACAGCGTTTGCTATGGACGATGCTAACATTTCAAATGATCTGCAAGAAATGACCCAGGATGAAATAGAGTAAGAGGTGAATATAGATAAAACACAATCTGAAGATGACAAAACGAATTACAGCTGGAGTGAATATGTTGGATGGAGTAAATTATTTCCCGTTCACTGGCCGCGATGGTCTACAACGACATCTAGGAAGCGACATCATTCCAACTGAAGCATTCTTCTTGATTGTTGATAATGATATTATAAATATGATTGTCACAGAAACGTACAGATTTGCAGAATATACCACGAGTTCACGAAAAAATATAAAAAGCTTGCTAGATTGAATAAGTGGACGTTAACAGATTAATAAGAAATAAAATAAATTCTGGGGTTCACATTTTTGATAGGTTAAGTAAGGCTTAGTGCCTTACATAACTATTGGCCAACTCAAAGCATCTATCGACTGGATATTCCTCGTTCCATAATGTCAAGAAATCAGCATCAGTTATAGTTGAAAATGTTACACTTTAACAATAATGAAATAATTCAAAAGGTAGAATGACTTGGAAAAGTCAGCCTTTTGTTGAAGTACTACAAAAGAAATTTCAATCTCTATTTTATCCTGGTGAAGATATCGTCATAGACGAAACTCTAGTCCCATAGAGAGGGCCTGATTTTTAGACAATATATACCCAACAAAGCGTATGACAATTGGATTAAACTGTTAAAACTGTGCTGCACGGAACGTTTCACTTCGGCATTTAAAATATATCCAGGAAAATTTTCCGTAGGAGAACGGGAAGTCGGAGTAGCAAAAACTGTGTGTCATAAACTAGGTTCAGAACTTCGTGGTGAAAGGAGAACCTTATAGGTAGATAATCTTTTCACTAGCTGCAAGTTAGTCAAATTTTTACTTGATGAAGAGATCCATCTTGTCGGAACAGTCAAAAAGAATATTCCTAAAAAAAGTCCTTGTAGCAAAACTTATAGGAGGGATGATATCTCACTGGAGGATAGGAATGGTATCGTCATTCTAAAATGAAAAGCACAACTGATGTTTCATAATTATTTGATAAACTGCTCTTGTAAGTGAACAAAGTCAATCTACTGCAAATAGTGATCAAAACATTGATACACAGCAACCATATACAAGTCGTGAAGTATAGTCTATACTACAACCATCAAAGATAACTATTTTTGTTTCTTTTCAGTACCGATCTGCATCTCGCTTTCGTTTAAGTGATTTGGTATAGTTTGTGCATTTATAATAACTATCATTAGTATTCTTATTATTGCATACATACGTTTCCATTTCGTTGTAAAATTGTTGTAAACTAAACCATTACAACTGATTGAATGCTACAGGACCTTTTCTTTTTAACGCGTAGGATACAAGTTAATAACGTATAACTAGTATAACTAACACAAAGCCGTGATAACAACTTAAACTAGTAGACACTTAAATGGATTGCGTTGCATTCAGGAAGAAGCTTCGTTCACCGATAAGGCTTGCCTCGCATGTCTCATTATCTTTCACGTGTTTTCTAAGGTCTTCAAATGGAGGAAGTAAGTGATCCATTACAATTCCAAAGCTTTCTTGAACGTCGCGATAACTCATAAACAGTCTTTAGATCTCCGCTATAAACTTTTAGTACTTTTAGAACCAAGCAGTACTTTTGGAATCAATCCTTTTAGAATCAGTACTTGATCGAACGAACGCTAGAAGAACTAAAGATCGTGATCGGATGCTCGAGCTGATTAACCTCTCACCCTCTTACGCATACTTTTGGTATTATGTTACCATATCTAGATGGTTTTCTAAGAATTTTATTCATGTCGAGCCATGTTTAATATCTGTCTTCCGCTGAAATCTCTGACTCACCGTCTGGCGTTATCATGTTCCACGAAATATATCTAGACGGTTTTCGTAGAATTCATTCCATAAACACGTGCAAGCTTACTTCTTAATCTTGTTTTGCTATCTTTTGCTTCGTTTCAATCTCTGCAGCACGCGCGCTATCTATCTTTCCAACCACACTGTCTATCTCTCTCACACACATCTATAAATACCTCGGCTATGCACCGCTTTTTTTTTCAGGATGACGAGGATGATAAATCCTAAAGCCTCATACAATAAATTCACCAAACCTCCTAAGTATAATTTCCCAAAAGGGAGTGGAGTTTAGTGGGTAAAAATCCCACACTATTGGATGCATCGGGCATCCTTTGTCTTTTGAAGATTTTCCACTTCCTACGCAAAACAAAAAAAAAACCGCTTACCATAATTCTAAAAGCATTCCATTAATTACCAGTTCCAGGCTGAAGAGAATGATAAATCCTAAAGCCTCCTTTAAACAAACTCACCAATTTCCCAACAAAAACAACACATTAAAGTGTCTATAAAACCAAGAGAGAGAACCGATATCAGAACAAACATAATGCCTGCGTATCACCACTATCACCACCGCCACAACCAAAATACTTTAGTTTTTTAACAAAGCGTTACTTCATTAACAATACGTTAATTTATTAGTAGCATATTGTTAATAAAGTTTATAAATAAATAGTTTTCAATCATTTAATTTGTGTTTTATTTCAATAGTATATATTGTTCAATCTGATTCCTATCAGCTAGATCTTTATGAGTTTGAATCTATATGAAATGAATCTATTTGAACTGCATTCAAAATGCTATTATTCTTAAAAAATTGAACTTATATCAAAATCACATGATACTATTCATAATAGTCTTATGTTGTTTGCTATTTGAAATATTTTTCAAGATAAATGGAACCTGTTTGGGAAAAATTTTTCTAACCTGAAATGACAATTTTTACTTTCTTCAATTTGTGTTTTATGTGGTAGATACAATACATCATATATAAAAATGCATCATATGTTTTATATAATATACATACAAATGCTACCAGTGTGTACACACATTTAGCTTTCAAAAGACCTTAGCATCCTCAAATTAAAAAAATGCAAGTGTATATACACTTTTATCGATGTCAAAAGCATAAATAAAAAAAATCAAGTAATTAAGCATCTTCTTAGTGTTCACATGCGTCAAAATCGGGATTGTTATTTCGTTTAAAACTTAATAAAAGATCTGAGCTGTCAAACCACCTAACTATGTATGCTGGACTGTAAAATACCGCTCCGCTGAAGGGTTGCCATATTGGAACGATTTAGGTATAAGTCCAGAAGGCTGGTTAGAATCGAAGGCCGGCTACTACTCTGAGCATTGAACTTTTATTAGAACCTGAACAAAACGGTAGTCGTAAATTACACATTTGGCTCATAACAAGATAGTAGTCAGGTTACTGTGGAGCTTACCGTTAGATTGGCATGAGCTTAGTGAAACACACCTGTCGAAAACTAACTATTAAATCTCAATTTATTCAACAATTAACAGTCTTTTATATATTAAAAACTAAATAATAAGAATACGTTATTTGTCCTAAATTATGAATATTTAATTCGTGTGCATTTCTATAACGCACACTAATGTTTTTATATTAAATAACTGAAACTGCATGTCACTATAATAATTATTACACATGCTGTTGCATATCGTATTAATGACATTGATTTAACATGTATCCTATGTTTCGTTTTATTTTATTCTAAACTTATGGTTCAAATAAGTATTGTTTTGTTTTTATCAATGATCGCTTAATAAATTTATTTTATAGGTTCAATAATTACAATTTCATCTAAATGAAAATTAAGGAAATTAAATATATCAAACAATAAATATTAAGATAATATTTCACTGTCCATGACTTGGACAGGAATAGCAAGTGTTAATGCCTGGGTATTATATAAACAACTTAGTGATGAGAAGGTTGTTTATCAATAACCAAATAGAAAATTTCGTGAAGATTTGGCTGCAAATTTGCTGAATCTACCAGAAGGATCAACTCTTCAAATTCTTCTTGAAATTCTTGAAATTCTTCTTGAAAAGCAGAAAATGTCTGCAAATAGCTATCCTCATTTGTCTGATAGAGCTGGATTTGTTTAGAATGTTTTCATAAGAAGCATGAATTTGTATATATTTATTATTACACTTAAATAAAGAATAAACGTTAATTTCATTATTATTGTCTAAAATGCTTAGTTTTACATTTTTCTCCAATCAAGATGTACCTAAGCTTTACACACAGGTCACGTTTTCGGATTCCTATTTAAATTACATTGAACCGTTATTTATGAATCAATGACATGGGCTAACACATATTGTTGTATGCCATTCAAATATTAATGACGCGTCACAAACAGAAATCTTGCCGTCATTCAAATATGAATGACATGGCAAATTCATGTGTAGTTATATTCTAAAATTCGCGCCGACTTTTTATTAGAACTTGCCCGAAAAATTTGTTAGGAGTGACCAACGGCCACGGGAAAACGGATACAAAAGCTATCCGCACCGCAAATACTGGGATTGGGGGAATCATAGGTAGTCGAATTCATGGGTAGTCGAATTGAAAAGTTCTTGGCGGCTACCATGTTAGAAAGTACCTGAGAAGTGTTGCAAAAGCACAAAACTCTACAAGCGACAACAAAACTGACCGCACCATAGGCAAGTACAGGGACCAGGGCTTTCATGGGTAGCTAAATTCAGCACTAATTGAATTTAAAAGTTCTTGGCGATAACCTGTTTGAACTTTCCGGAAAAGTGAGTTAATAGCGGCGAGATGCCGAGACAAAGCGGTCAGCAAAGCTCTCCGTGCCGTAGACAAATACGGTTACCGCGAGATTCATGGGTAGGCGATTTATAGGGTAGGTATTTTATAGGATATGCTAGACTGAGGTTTAACTAAATAGGTTAAATAAGTTAAATTAAGGTTTTTTGTACGACCTGATCAAGCTGTCATTTTTCTGATTGATTATTTCAAATCTCTCAAGTTAACTTTCCGTGACTGAGGCACCTAATTCAAAATAAAATCAATATGTTACAATTATTTTGCCGTCATCAACTTTTAAGCTATTTTCCATATTAAATAGACTAGCATCATCAGCATCATCAGAAAAGTTAACATCAACATCAGTATCCAACCTGTATCCAAATAAATAAAACACTTCTTCACGGGGCAACAACGAAATATTGTGCGTTTCACGTTCTATATCACTGAATTTACAAATTATGAAAAAATATTTTACCACATACTAAAAAGATACTCAATTACAAATATATATATATATATATAAATAAATATATATATATATATATATATAGATA
This sequence comes from Adranes taylori, assembly GCA_009867245.2. Lineage (NCBI taxonomy): Eukaryota > Metazoa > Arthropoda > Insecta > Coleoptera > Staphylinidae > Adranes > Adranes taylori. The sequence continues at coordinate 280 of WYDF02087447.1, read as the reverse complement.
TATAGATATATTTGTATATATATATATATAAATCAATGTATGTCCTTTATGCCTGACTACACCGTCCATCCGATCGACATGAAACTTTAGGAATTTGTTGAGTACACTCCCGCGAAGGTTTCTGTAAAATTGGTTTTTTGAAATTTTATACTGGAGCAAAGATACAGCCTCCGCAATGTTTCCTTATAGATAGATAGGAAATGTTTTTAACACATTGGTTTAAGATAATCGATTCTCTTATGATGCATCATTCGTACGTACTTTTGGCTAAAGTACTAAC
>WYDF02087435.1:0-24284 GCA_009867245.2 Adranes taylori | reverse complement strand
ATTCTTAATGTGCAATTCAGTTATCTAAATATAAACAGTGCGAATAGAAACAGTAACATAAAATATAAATACTAATTTTATTAAAAGATTATGTGATAATATAATGTGTTATAATAATAATTAAAAGAAAATAATAATTTAATTAACACTGACAACAGAAAGTATAAAAATATGCATATACAAATGTCATTGTAATACAAAAAATAATACTAATTTTATTAAAAAAATACTATGTAATAATATAAGCTTTCTTATTATAATAATAAAATTAGAATTTATAAAAATTAAATATTGATTTTTCGTACTTAAATAATGGCAAAATAATCTATGATTTATTTTAAATCTATAGATATAGCTAACTCACATATTCCCAAACTTGTTAGTCTTTCATCTTCCATAGACGACCTAAAGTAATTTTTAACTAAGTTTAATGTTCTAATAGACGTAATAGACGATTACTACGATAGATAAAAATATTCTGTACGGCTTTTCCACATTTTTATAACTGCTGACTAAGAAAAATCGATGGATAAGCCTGACAATTTTCAAATGCTCCATATTTTCAAAATACTCATCTAAGAATTGAAAAAATGTTTTTGCATTTACAACTTCATTCACAAATTCGAAGCTGTTTAAATCTTTTGAATATTGATTTGCTAACTAAAAGGAATATTCCTAAATTTGATGTATTTGAGGCTGTAAGAAAGTGTTTGGGGATATTTTGTAGATTTTCAAGTCTCCAACTCAATTATTGTATATTGTATCGAAAACCTATGTATAAGCAATTTGGAATTTGTCTTTTTCATAATTCTGCTTATCGCAAATGGATTTCCTTAATTAGATAGGACGAGGAAAGAGAAGAATCAATTATACTTAATGAATTCGTTGTTTTGAAGCTGATGAAGCCATTCACAATTCCATTCTAAAGAAACATTAAAACTAATAATTTTACAAGCAGGAATTGCTATTGTTCCGAGAAGGTATCCGAGGTAATGAACAAGAATTGTTTAAATTTACCAACCAACGGAAAAATAATGAAACATTTTTTAAATTGCTTGACAAATGTGTAGATGCATAACGCTATAAAAGTATGAAAGAAACAAATGTAATTGGAAACGATTACATTTTATACATGCTTAGAGAAAAGAACAGTGCTTAGAAAAATTACTGTTCAATCAAACTGAACAGTGGAAATATAAAATATTTGTTTCAACGAGTTCTCGTATAATTAAAATTTAATATGTTTTATTTAGTAGAAATTATGCATAGTAAAAATGTTTTGATAACTAAATCATTTTGATAGCAAAAGTCCCATTTTAAAATCTTATGGAAATAAATAGTTCACTCTAGGTCACGTTCAAATTACAAAACATCTGTTTTATTATATGTATGTAACTTAATATTTTACTAATCAGCTAGGTAAAAACTCATTGAACTATATTATAATTTGTTTACGTTCTAAATATGTTCTATTATGTCCATTTAATTGATATCAAAGTATATTTGGAACATGATCCAAATCCAGATGTTAAAAGAATGTTTACTTTTCAAAATGTTTAAAGTTATATTCTTACATTATAATTTACAACACACAAAACGTGTGCCTTTTCTATTCTTTAATTACTCACGTTATTCTTGTTTAAATTTGTATAGATTTGCTGATTTTTGTTAATAAAGACGAAGTTGATTCGTTGATATTCATTTAGTCACAACGGTGTTTTGTTTATCTCGCAATTTTCCCTTAAGTTTAACTAAAGCAAGCGCGGTGTCATTCTTTTACATTCGTTTGAATATTCATTTATTTAAATTGAATTAATTATTTTTATGATTTATTTTGAAATAATATTTTATTTTTAAGGCATTATGTATATTAAGCTCACCCTACGTAATAAATTGAAAGTAATCAATTCAAAGAAACGGTTAAAAAATTTAAAGCTAAATGAAACTAAGTAATTTGCTTCAACAATTGTGTAACTACGGTTATCAAATAAAATTTCTCTTACAGCTGCCCCAACTGAAGTAGACAAAGTTTTATGACAGTAGTTCAAATACAGTAGTAATAATATTTATGACCTATCTGGAATAAATTGGGTTTTGTAAGACAAAAATTCTAGGTAGGAACTTTTATTCCAGTTAGCTTCAGAGCTTGGCGTCGTGCTTCAAGAATCGAGAAGAACAGATAATGTACCAAATCATCTACAATTAAAAATTTAGATTTATACATATGAAAAACTTGTCAAATAAGATATTGTGCACATAACAAAATTATGTATATCAATGGTCGCGCAGTGGTCGAAATTCGACCGTAATGCATTACATTTTTAAGTTTGAACGTTGTTCATGTTCTTTTGTCAAAGAATATACCTCTATAATCATTGCATATAATTTATTTGAATTTTGTTCTATTACGTCAGCTGAGAGCGCGTACAAATACGTCATTAGAGTGTGTTGTTTGCCTTAATTCCCTGCAATATCTATGAAATTAAAAATTTAATGTTAGTAACAGTTGAAAAAAACACAATATACGTACTTATGAAAAGTAGTTTACTTTCACGCAAATATATATTCCTACTTCTTTGTCTCTCACTCCGACCCGTCAATGTTCTGTGTCGAGGCATTCTAAAAACGCTTTTCGATATCACTCTCCTCCGTGTGGGCACTCTCCTTATTGCTGTACGCGTCAAATTATACTCACTGCTGATTGACTACATTAAGATTGAGTGGAATTGTAGGCATGTGGCATGTATGAACATAAACAAACGACATACTATTATGTGTTTGCAATGGCAGTCGGAATGTAAACACTGAATGTTTTATTTTATTTTATTTAATGTATTTGTAACACATGTAACACATATTATATCTCACTCATCCGCGCGCGCAATTTGCTTAAAATGGGGTATAAAATTTGTTCTTCATGTATTAATATATAGATTGTTAGGGGTGCAAAAACGGTGTAGTCTCATAGTATGAGTCTAACAAGCGCGTTACAAATACGTGGTCTGTGGTTCAGGTTGAAATAGTTTTAAATTCTTGTACAATGTTGCCACATGGTGCAAAATATTTTTAAACGCATATTAACTCATTATCATTCTGAATTCGCTTGAGTGAAATTCGTTAAATTTATTCAACACTTTTTGCTTGTTTCGTTCTCGAATTATTTAGTAAAGGCAATTATATTTATTAGTTTTCAAATAGTTTCTTTTTGTTTCATTAATTAATTATTTTTTAAACACGCTTATTTTTTAGTTTTTGTAGTTTTCTATAATTTTTCGCATTTATTTTTATTAGTTTTTTTATTTATTCGTGCTTTTTGTGAGGTTTATTGTTTTAGTAACCGCTCTTGTTAGTTTTCGTAAACGCGGATATTTTTAGTTTTGTACTACTACTGTACTGTTATAAACGCGTAAGTATGCTTTACATATATAAATAATTTTATCCTTTCTTTTCTATTATTTTATCCTTATTTCCTTAATTTATATTTTCAATCGAACAAGTAATGGTCATATTACATTAATAATTTATGCATAAGTAATATTAATGTATAAAGTCGCATTGCAGGTTTCTATAAATTGTTTTATATGTTTTTTAGTTATTATTATTTTTTTTTTGTTAAAATTGCGCAGACTTTAAGGTATAGTAAAAATAGTTTTGGTCATTGTAAATATCAATATTGTTTTATTTCTTTTAAGAAAAATGAAAGGCATAATCTTGACCCAACGGTTATTATAGCCAATGTGATGACGGAAGGTGAAATTATGGCTCTGATTGAGAGAGTTACATTTGCCCGGCCAAGATCATTCTTCTCGAGAAGTCGTTTGCCAGTAAGAACGCTGATAATCTATTGCGGGCCAAGGGATTTTCCGCAAGCTGTCAGTATACTGGAATCAGGGCTAGGCCTTCGATCCATAGGATTATGGAGTGGTGTTCCTTTTGCCTGGAAATTTGCACGCGACACTTGTCAATCATTCTATCGAAAATTAAAGCCCAACTGATGCATTACCGGTACTCTAGTAGCGCCGAGAGATGGTACTAGTTGTATGAAAATTTTGTAAATATGCAGCACGATTTTCAATGGTGGCTGAAAATGTAGAAATCTGCATGTAGGTAATCTAGTACCCCTAGCCGTTGCTCCCCGGTACTGTACTTGTGCCGAGAGATGGTACTAGTTGTATGAAAATATTGTAAATATACAGGTCGATGTTAAAAAATAAAACCCTAGTGTAAGTATGTTTTGATATCTCATTTATAAATAATTCCACTTTTGTACCATATTGTATATGCAGTAGCTTATATTAGTTATACAATCGAAAATGAATAGGTAAGTAAATACAAACATCTGAATAAATGTTTTGACTGTTCAAAACATATAATTATATAAGTTGTAAGTTGTAATGTTTGTTGAAAATAAAATATATGAATTAATAAAACAGTAATTTAATTTATGTTATCTGTATATTAAAAACTAAACGGCAACATAAAAATTTAAATTACTGCATTTATGCAGTAAAATACTGTTACCTATGTTCAATTATAAAAGTAACGAAAGAACGGATCATGGTAGGAATAGGTATAAAAAGGTGTCAGTAACTTTTGTATTAAACTCCATGAAAAAGTAACACACAGTCTTGATTTAATTATTCCACCTATTAAATGCAACTAGATTAAAATTTAGCAAAGTTTTAAAATTACTTCCGAACTAGTTACTTTAAAATTTAGTGAAACAAAAAACCAGATGTAGAATTTCAGTTATATTTCTAGAAACTAGGAATATATGAGTGCTTAAAAAGTTATTTACCATTTCGAGAATTATTCAACTTAAAAGCAAAATTAAGCCAGAGTTCTTATTCATGAACACGTTAAGTGTTGATTTCAGAATGATATTCGAGCTAAACACGATATCGTCTAAACGGTTTGAAATATTGCAATGAAATTTGGCATACATATTTAGAACTATTTGGGAAAAATCGGGAGTAAAACTTCTACTTCAGCCATTTCCGACCGGATGTTCTCTCTTGGCGGATTTAATAGTTTAAGCAATCGGACCAAATTGTATATAGCTTTATATTACATATATCTGCCATAATTTCAGACATAAATCTCTAAATGTAATTAATTGAGACAATTACATGAATTAGTCTAATTTAAGAAATGCAGCGTTTGCATTTAGCACTTTTTACTATGTGACATTGTTTTGCTATTCTTTCATTACGTAAATTAAATGATTAATACATATTAATTATTTGTTTGCCGTTTTGAAATATTATTTCTGGATGATACATGTTTTTCCAGGCATTTATTCATAAGAGGATTTCTTTATTTAGGCTTAAGACATAAAAAATAATATGATACAGCTGATAATTAATTACGAAAATGTAATTTTTTTATATAGAGTTACATTAAAATGTAATAACTTAATGATGACAATTACATGAAATAGTCCAATTTAAGATACCTGTTGCTGGCATGTCTAATCACAAATAGCTTAAAAAAGTCAGGCTGGAGCAGATACATATTTCAATTATTAGGGTAACTAACATCGGTACTCCCTTTAGTGGTCATTCAAAGTCTTCGATCTAACAACTACACCACGCCCAGATATTTAAGCCATTTGAAATTTCCAAACAAATTTTCAAATGGCTTAAATATCCGGGCGTGCTGTAGTTGTTAGGTCGAAGACTGAATGACTACTAAAAGGGAGTACCGATGCTAGTTATCCTAATACGTGAAATACGTATCTGCTCCAGCCTGACTTTTTTATGCTATTTGTGATTACACATGTTATCAATAGGTACCTGAAATTGGACTAACTCATCTAATTGCCATCATTAAGTTATTACATCTTAATGTAACTATATAAAAGATTTACATGTTCGTAATTAATTATCAGCTGTATCATATTATTTTTTATGCCTTAAGCCTAAATAAAGAAATCCTCTTATGAATAAATGTCTGGAAAAAACATGTATCATCCAGAAATAATATTTCAAAACGGCAAACAAATAATTAATATGTATTAATCATTTAATTTACGTAATGAAAGAATAGCAAAACAATGTCACATAGTAAAAAGTGCTGAATGCAAACGCTGCATTTCTTGGCCTAGTCAGTTAAAAGTCCGAACTAACATGTATTATAGTAGATAAAAATATACCGATTGTTTTTATTCAAGCAAAAACGTAATTGATTCAGAATGTTAACCAGTGTGTTTCAATTTTGGGTATCACACTCGTTCGTATAATTACTTCAAAAATATTATGACATCAAGCCAAGTAAGAAACTTAAAGCAACATAATGCATATTACAGGGTCTGAAACATACATATAGTTTTTTTTAACATGAGATTGATGTGACCAACATAGTAACACGGTTGTTAAAGCCATGGTGAGAAAATGCAATTGATTGATGCCAACAAGAAGATTTTATTGAATTGTAAAATTACCATTACCATGGACTATAGAGATTAGATTATTTAAATTAGATATGTACACATTAACTGTTGTACTTTATATGTATTGTAATCTAATAAATGTTCTTCAGCCTGCTGCAGTTGATCAGATCGATCAGATCAACAGAACGTCGCACATATAAGCGATTTAATTTTTGTTTGCTGTCCAATTTCCCATATTCCTTTAGATATCGAATTGCACTATATATGTTAAAATAACATGTCATTTTCACTTTATATATGTCATGGATTTTAATGTGCTCCAGCATAATTTTGAAACATTATTTTCATACAGAAAGTGTTCAATATTAAGTTAGAACTGATTTTTTTTAAATTCTCTTCCCTTTAATACTAAAGGAATTTCTGGAATTTGTTTAAATTGACTTATATAACATACTCAACATGATAATGTTAATATTATTGAGCTTACAATTGCTCACCTAATTATTGGAAATTTTAATAAAATATAAGTAGGAGCACATCTAATACATGTATCACGAGAAATTTATCACTTTTTTTAAAACTCATTTGAAATGTAGTGAACCAATTTTTGAACAAAATTCCTGAGTACTCCTTTTCTAAGTTTACCAACATCCATGACTTCTTCATGATTTGGATTATCTTCCGAGTCATAGCATGTAATACATTCGTTTGTGATCAAACTGAAAGCCAGAACAGTTATATCGCAATGGCGAGCAGTGATTACCTCATGAACAGTCGACATACCAACAGCATCACATCCTAACATTTTCAACATTCTCAATTCGGCTACAGTTTCAAAGTTTGGGCCTCCTAAGCAGGTATAAACGCCTTCATGTAAACGAACGTCTTGAACATTCATTTCATTCCAGATCTTTTTACAATTTTCAATTATTGTCCTGAAAAAATAAAATCGATAATTGGAGTTAATAAAGCAAGAAGTCCAATGATTACATTTTAAAATCCCCTAAGCAGATTGAAGTTCGTCTCAGAGTTGGTCACATATTAATTTAATGAAAATCAAATGTTCCAAAACTCTATTTATTAACAAGTTTCATCTTAGGTGCTCCCAGCTACGATTCCATTTAAATTTTGTGCTTCAGTATAGGATTAAAAAAAACTTTAGATATTTTTTGATAATTTTTTATGTCATAAATATTTTAAATAAACCATTTAATATATAACCTAAAGACTTTTAGTCAAATAAATACTCACTTAGAATACGCGCTATTCATGGGTGGAAATCTAGGTCCAAATCGTTCATCATTCGGCCCTAATAGTGGATTATTTCCAGCAAACCCCATCATATTTATGTGATCTTTGACTAGCATTATATCACCAACTTTGTAAGTAGGATTTAAACCACCTGTAAATTAATAGAATTTATTTCCGGTTAATATATTATTAACTTCACATTTTGAAACGGAAATAACCGTATGATAAGGTAATTATAATTCAATAAATCGTTAAACAATTGTTACTTGCTTTTGACTGCATTTTTTCTATTTTAAAGCATACTCCTGCTATTTTGGCCGATGCGTTTTTCTCAACTTCATGGACATTCAATTTAATGAAGTATTTGTATACGGTCAACTTTTCTACCCACAATATCACACAACAATAGGTACACGATGGTAGAAAGTGTTTTGCAAATGTTTTTGTTTTTAGCATCTGTTCAACATTAAACTCTTCGCAAGAGTTCATCAATATTATCATTTATACAATTAATTAACGATTACAATTCTCTAATAATTCATCAATTGATTGAGAAATCCTCTAATGTAATATAAATTGATCAATCAAATCTAATTCAATTCTTCGATAAAAAAAAAGATTCAAATGCTTAAAATAAAAATCTCATACGGCGGGATAAACATCAAAGGTTCCGACCCCTGAGAAAGAAATATTATTCAACACAGAAGTAATATTTACAGACATTTACACATACGCAAGTTTGCGTAGCCAATCAAACGTTTCTCCAATGCCAGCGGGAAACGGCAAAACTCTTCACAAAGCTTTATATCATGGCGCCTGCAGTCGGTATCCTTTGTGTTTTAAAGATGTGTGACTATTCATACGTATAGGATATTTTAGAATTTCAATATTTGTACGAATTTTTTATTCTTATTATTTTAAGTTTTACGACTTAACGTATTTCACCCACTATATTTTTAACGAGCCGTTAAACGTTGCACCCTTTTGTGTTTTTGACGAATTTGATTGGATGTTAGTTCCACGCATTTTAGCAAAAGGCGTTTTCAATGCAATGCTTCTAAGATTTTGATGGCGCAAGGCTCCTACTACCACTGTTTATGCAAAACACCACATATGCTATTGTACACTAAATAATGCAACTTTGATCCTTAGAAATCTGAACAGATCAGGAAGAACGCTTTTTATTGGTCGTTAGTGACCTACCTAAAATTTTCTAACAGAAATTTTCTTCAGGCAACGCCTAGCGTGTCGCCTCGCTCTATACGAAGTTATAACTAACAATAAAAGGACCATATTTATATTACGGTCAGCGACTGCTTTTTAACCCATCTCCTGTCAACTGACACAACAAAAAAACCAGGAGCAAGCAGCTGTCAATCATCAATCCAAGCAGCAGAGAATTTATCGCCTACCATTCGAACGTCGATCTCTTCGACAACAATGATCATCCATTAAGCAACATCCACTCAATCACATCACGAAACTACGTATTTCTATCTTCGATCCTATTAAATATTTGGACGACAACATCTTTACATTGGTCACAAATAAAGCCGACGTTGCCATAATCAAACCAACATCAACCTCCAAAATTCTAGCGTTGATAATCGTAAGCATAGTTTCACTGAAACCATCCTCAGGGACTGAGAATAAAATAATAACTAAAAATCAGTTCGATATTTTTGCCTTTTACTTTTGTTAATGGAAAATAGTATGGAACATCCTAACCATTTTTGCATTATAATTAGCTTCACAATACAATGTCAATCAATTAAAAATCGCGCTTAGAGTCCTTATATGTATTATAAATATTTGCAACCATAAACAACAATTTGTAAACCTGTTGTTGCGTTCTACATGTGTTTACCTACAACCATATATAAATAATAACAATTATTTCTCCCCATCCCTTGTTTGAGAATGATGAAAGAGCATTATTTGTGTTAAGAAAAAAATTAAGCGATACGGTGGTTATATAATAAGAAACCCACGATCCTGATTTTATAAGAGAAAAATCCGTATACAACTAATACACATACTATGACACAACTTGGTCTTTGTAAACATATTCTACATATCACATATTTATCAACATTTCTGAATGCTTATTTTATTAGATAAGTCATGTTTCCTTAAAGTGGTCTCGGATTTTAGATTGTGTTTCCTTTATGATTTGCAATAGGTAGTTGATTGTTGAAAACATCTTTTTCATTGTCACGATCCATTATTTTCTGATTTGCAATAGCCAGTTGATTGTTCTAAGCACCTTTTCATTCCGTAGAACCAAATACCAACGCAGCGACGCCTTACGCAGCGACGATACAACTACTTCGAATATCCATTTTGTCAATTCAACTGCTTCCGCCTTTTTGGATCTTGTAATTAAGGCATAGAGACTTGGCTCCGAAATAAACATAGTATTCTCTTACCATTTTGATGACAGACATAAGAGGTCACATTTTGTGACAGCCTTTAATTCATTCCAAGTACACTTCTAGTCAGGCAACACGTGTAATCTTATTGCTTGCTCAGTATTCTATACCCCAAAAGTTCAGAGTTCAGCAAAAGAGTCTTACTCTAAGAAGTACCTTACCCATTTTCTCGCATGTGTCGTCAACAATTTTACTTGATATAGGTATACCAATTCGATATGCGTAATGTAAATCAGTCAATTTACATCCATTGCTCAAAAATCTGAGAAAATGAATCATATAGTCCACAAAGTATAGGGTAAATATATTTTAATATTGTCGCGTACAAAAATGTACACGAAGTAATCATTTTTGTTATTATGAGTTTATTGTTTTGAATATGATTAAATTATTGATCTTGGATTATTATTATTTTTTATTTCGTTATTATTACATTATCCAAGTTAATACCACTTTGACAAATAGTCAATTACCTGATCGTTGTAAATAATGTTAGAAACACATAGTTACTCTATATTATGAAGATTAAGTAGTTTTCTATGAAAGAGTAAATAACCCTACGCAAAGATTAGTTAGTTGTATATGAAAGAATAAATTGACTTATGTGGAGATTAGTTAGCTTTAGCTGAAATAAACATCTGAGAAGATTAGTTAGTTTTAGCTAAACAAATATGGAGATAAGTGAGTGTTAGGTGAACGAATAAATAGACTTAGGTGAAAGATTAGATAGTTTCATATTGAAAAAGAGTTAACTTTAAGTTGAAAAACAATGGATAGACTAAGGCTGAAAAATAATCATACTACTAGGGGAACAGGGTTATAATAATTTTTAACTCTATTGGGTTAATTTGGTTTTTATAACCTTGATGGTTTTTTAAAATTCGAGGCCGAATTTTCCGTGGGCGGTGGCGGATGTAACGAGGCAAATTGTCCTTGTCCCAGTTTAGTTTTATGACAGAAAGTTTGTGCGCTTGGTACTTCGAAATGATGTAGATAATTCCTAATGGCTAGATTTTGGAAAGGTTTCTATTATTTAAGTATGTTGTGTTCTAGACGAACTAATACAAGAAGGGCAAATGTTAGTTAACACTTAGAGTTTCATTTAAACTTCATGAAGTAAAATATAGTTTAGAAACATTTAATACCTCGTACTTAAGTTAGAATTTTATTAAGAGAAACGAAGAAGCGGCATTGTGTTTGCCATCGGATAAACTCTTTCGTCAGACAAAACAGACCGATGAAGTAAATTATACAAATTATGTCACAGAGGGGGACGTCGCTAATTAAGCAATCGATAACACATCGAGCTGTTTTATGTATGTGTGAATAAATCGATCTAATTGGAATTAAAACAATAATAGGGCAATGCGCACATCGCGCTTTTGCTATTATTATTGATTGTGTGAAGGAAGCATTTCTGATTTGATTTACATTAATCATTGCCGAAAATTATTAGCGAGATAGTGCTAGAAGCACTTAGGTAAGAATGCATTAGATGAACGAAATTTACCATAAGAAGATTGAGAGTAATCGATGTAATTTTAGTAGGAACCTTACGTAGCTAAATAAAATTTAAAAGCTTCACACATTACACAAAGAATTAATTTTGTAGTTAAAATGCTAGATCCTTGTCGGTTTGAGTTTTGAAAATATAGTTATGAATTAAATTAAATAAAATCATAATTTATTCCAAATTAAATCATGCATAAATTCAAACGTTAAATAAGTTAATTATGTGGCATAGCAATGTACCTTATTCGGAAATAATTAAATAAGTCTTTCTAAGTTTGAATTCGTGGAATAAATTAAATGAAATTGTTAGGCAACGACTTTATTTATTAAAGTAAAATAAATTAATGAGTCACTGTGCTTGGTTATAAATTAAGCTTCTGATGGTACAACTATAGAAATTGTAAGTACAATTATTTTATATTTATATGAAAATTAATTTGAGGAATCAAGAACACCAGTTTGATTAATTTATTGGCTCGTAATATTTGAATATGAGTAACATTTTATTTTATTATTTTTGTGTGGCGTTATTTACATGAATGAACGAATATTTATTTTATTGGAATGTAAGCATTTCCTAAATCATTATAAATTCATTTTGTTTATACTTTTCTTTCATTTTATTAGCTTGAACTAAGAAAGACAATTTGTCGTTGTCAAGGTTAGTTAAATTTACTAAATTATTAATCAGTCCAGTTCTCGCAATGTTCACAAGAAGAAACATTAGAGAATGTTTTAACAGTGTGCACTTAGATATCATAATGTTATGAGATGAATTGGTGAAAACATGATCGTGTGAAAAAATTAAAATAATTATAGCCAAGTACGAATTTTCCAGTCAAGTGCCCGGTCCAGTGTATCAGAGACCAGTAGTTCCCAAACTTAAATTTAGTGCCCATGCAGCTTTAGAATTTTTGCAACACTAACAAAATGTACTAACGAAATGAACAAAACAATTGAAAACATTTTTAATTCGGTCATAAAAGCATACAATTATAAATACTACACTTACCAGCTGCATTTGTAGCAATAAGATGTGTGACTCCCACCAGTTTCATTACTCTCACTGGCATCGCACATTTCCATAACGGATATCCTTCATAATAGTGAAACCTTCCTTGCATGCAAACAACTTCCTTCCCGGACAATCTACCAAATACCAATTGACCGATGTGTCCTTCGACTGTGCTAACTGGAAAATGTGGAATTTCAGAATATGGGAATACCTTTTTATCCGTTAAAGCTTCCGCTAATGATCCTGCAATAATAAATTATTCAATTAAGTGAAAGTTAGTTCAATTATGTCGAAATGTTTGATCGAAAAAATATTATTATTTAATATTAGAAACTTTTACCAATGTAACGAAATACAAATATTTATGTTGCCATGTACCGAAAAAATAAAGGGATAATTTAAATATAATCTAGATGCAAGCTGGTTACTTTAATCTATAAATTATATTCAACTAGATATTATATTTGAAAATAACGTAGTAATTCTGGGAATTTAAATGCAGCTGTTCAACAATATGCAGCTGCATTCGGTTCTGAGAAAAACATGTTCATGGTCGTATAATTTTTTGTAGTTCTAGTCTAGGGCCCCCGCTTAGGCCGGAATTCTTGACGAGTCTATAAAGGAACATTTCGGACACTTATAGACTATTCAAATTTAAATATCCAACATGAGTAGTACTACGCGATTCAATTCGTTCTGACTAAAATTATATCTATATCTAGAGTCAGTGCAACAACAAAGCACTGCAGACTGGTACACGCATGCAAGATTTTTTAAATTCTTTACTTAACTGTTACAGTGCAAGAGTTAGTCGAGAAAAGATATTTTGTTTGAATTAACTAATTTCAATATTATTAATTTTCAAGCTATTTTGGTAAAATATGTCTCATCATTATTTTCAATATTAATTATATTTTATTTAATTAAAATGTTTTCTTTAATTTAACCCTCGATAAGTTTCAGAAGGTCCTAGTACTAATAATGGCGCGTGACAATTTGGTGGAGGTACTGGCTTTTTATTCTCAAAATTCTCCGAAATTTTGATTGTGTTTTTTTAATTGAATTTGTTTCTGAAAACTATTCATCATAATTTTAATTAACTTTTATATGTTGAAAATTTTTGTGTGGGTGCCTAATTTTGAGTCATTTTTTCGATGGGCTTTAGCAACTTTTACACTTTTTTTTTGTTGTTGTTGTAATATAACAACAATTTAAGAAAAACGTTGAAATAACAGCAATAACAACAAACATGTACTTCAATTTGATTACTGATATAAAATTATCATTTTATATAAAATAACACATTTCATACTTAATAGATAAATAAATAAGTATATTATGAATCATTTTTAATAATTATGATCCCCCCTGTTTTATTTTTTATTATTATGCTAAAAGTTCTGTTTTTCTCAATGCATGAAATTAATTAAAAATAAAACCGTGCTTCAGCCCCTAAATATTTCGTTTTGGCACATCGATAGCAATTCCTTACCTTAAAATGTACATAATACAATTACATTATTTAACTTTTGTATGTAACTTGGTTCTTGATGAATTTGAGAATGTGAGTTTTTACTACAAAATTCGTATAGAGAAGTCAAGAAATTGTGATCGACTACTTGACAACTAAAATTTTTAGTGTCGAAACATTGCTTTTCTTTGTTTGACTTGTCTGTTGCGAATCACTCCTACATTCTCAAGATAAAATATTTATGTACCTTCTATACTCTTCCAACATTACCTTCTAGAACAATTATTTGTTTAGTGCTTATAAAGTTCTTTACAAGAAAAATATTCAAGCCAGTATAGTTCTTGTATTTATTGTTTTAATTAAATTCAAAGCAACACAATGGCAGTTCGCCAATGCTATTGAACGTGTGCCGCTATTCATGTAAATTAATCTAGTTTCTACTAGTGTTACACAGATTCTTATTGCCTGTTTCTTACTAATGCTGATATTTCACAATATAGAAGTACCTCACGAATCAATTCTTAAACGACGATAGAAGTCAGAAATTATTTTAATGCAAAATACCACCGCCATGTAAAACAATTGGACGAGTACCGTCAAGAATAAAATCAAATATATAAATAGAAAGTAAAGTGATTTTAAAATAGTCACACAAGAAATGTCTTTAAAAAGCAACATGTTCAAGATGTATTACGCTATTTCACCTATTATTATAAAGGATTATCAGCATCTTCCTTTGATGCTGACCTTTTTTCCTTTGATGTGTTGCCTTTGATATGAATGTATGTATATATGTATACATATATGCATATAGAATATGTTTTCAAGTAATAGTTGTAAAACTATCTTCTATTCTGTTCATTGTTTGTACCTGACTGTAGTCTTTATGTTTTTTTAAGTGTGACGTTTTTATACTGATTGTATGTCAGGCTGCAAGATTTATTCTTGAATGTGTCTATTTAATTGTTTTATTTATATATCCTAATTTTACTCACATTCGTAATATGATTTGTTCGTATTTTATTATCATGTTTTTATTTGACGTATTGAATGAACCTGTTATTATTGTGTTTTGTATTATTCATGTTCTTATTTCAATAAACATATCTATCTATCTATCTATCTATCTATCTATCTTCTTTACTAGCATACTGATCGCAATGTTTGGAAAGCCACGGCCTTCACAGTTAGAGCACAAGCTGAGAGAATTGACAATTTCAGTTTAATAGAATTACTTTACATTCTATTTATAATTGTTGTGTGGACTTCTCCGCATGAACGAGGAGTGGCGTGCCCAAGGGTTTCCAATGGAGAAATAGCCGTCTTTACTGTATTCAATATCTAGTTAAATTTATCAATATTGCTTTGTCTCACATTCTTTTCATTTAGGTGTTGTAATACCTATAAATCAACAACTTATGTAAATTGTCATTTACCCATTCATCTATATGTAATGTTAGTTGGATTCACAAACTAATAATTTATAAGAGAAATTTTCAATTCTCTCAGCTTGTTCTCCAGCGGTGAAGATCGTGGCTTTCCAAACGTTGCAATCAGTATGCTAGTAATGAAGATGCTGATGATCTTTTATAATAATAATAATAATAGATGAAAAGGCGCCATATATCTTGAACAAGCCGTTTTTTAAGACAATTCTTGTGTGATTATTGATATTATATAGCTATCAAATTAAAATTCAAATATATAGGTTCAAAAAAGTGTCTCAGGGTAAATCAAGTTACCATAAATCCAGCGCATTTAGTAACATTCCTTTCTATCAATACATCCTAGCTACCAATTGCGTCATATTAGTGATTTTTATACGAACATAATAATATCGACTTAAATAAATAAAACCTCAACATTTCCTTGTATCGCTTATTTTATATATTAAAATACATTAAATACATATTACATTACATTATAGTTCATTACGTTTTAGATTCCATTGTACTTACATTATTGAAGTTTAATGTTTATTGTTTTATACATTAGTGATGAAAGTGAAATTGATAAATAAAATTGAAACGTAAAAATATTGTTATTGTTGAACTTATTGATATAACCCTGAAATAACGAAATAGTGTTTTATATCTATAGAAAAGATACACTGACAGGTGCATTAATACCCCACGGTTCTAACCACGCAAACGACCAAAAACATACAGCATTCCATCGCCTTTAATATAAAGCAATAAACATAGCACTATATAACAAATAACAAAAAATAACCAATATAATCAAGAACATAATTAGTAAAATGATAACGAAGAAAATAAATAGAGAAAAAACTAGAAACGAATTTCATAGTCTAGTACAGGATGAAATGCCGGAAATACAAAAAACTTAGAAAATTTACATACATCAGAAAAATAAATGACAGATGTAAACAATTTCTGAGGAAATACAACATCATATCAGCCCACAAAACTAACAACAAACTAATAAACATTCTGAACAACAATGGCAACAAAATATACATAATGGAACGGAGTGGATTATACAAGATAACATGGGTTTGGCTTCGGATTATAGACATGTAATTTATTAAATAAACCGCGAAAAAAGTTTATTTACTACAGTTTAATATTTTATAACAAATTTTTACACATTGCAGTTATGGTATAAAGCATTTTTAGTAAGTAATAGCGTTTTATGAATTATTGTCAAGATTTTAGGCATGTCAAGACACTTTCAGAGGCTGTATTTTCTAAAGTAAAAGATTGTGCAAAATAATACTTGTATACTAAGAGGTACGTAAAGGTAAAAAAAATTCTAATTGTAATGTATGTCTATAATCCGTAGTCAATCTATAACATGTGAAGCAATAAAGAATACTGGAAGAGAAATACAGACAAGAGTATAGGAACTTTTAAAAAGACCATAAACTCAAACTTTGGAAAACATCTATTCGAAAACAACCACAAAATCAATCATGAAGGTACGGAAATACTGCATATAGAAAAGAAAGTATAAAAATTCTTACTACAGGAAACACTAGCGATTAGAAAATGGAAACATAATGCTAACTTATTCAGTGAACAAATAAACCTAAACTTCAAAGCTCTATATACATCACTCAATATACAAAAGAAGTCTCTAAAATCAAAACATGCACACCCACACAAGGAAAAAGAAGAAGAAGAACACCCGAAAAACATACCCACAAGAAAAAGAAGAAGTTCAAAAACTAACCGTCACAAAATAGGATCAAAGTAAATTTTTGGTTAATCAAAATTTTTAGTGAACAAACGATAGATAATATAATACATATATAATAACTAATTGAAGATTTATTGAAAAAGACGTACGCGGAATAAAATCTTTTCAATTGCTTTTCAAGAGAAAATGCCATTCAGGTATCTTGAATAATAATGGTTGTCAAAACCAATAAGAAAAACACCAGACTGTCATATTGGAATAATAAAGGTTGAAGGATAAAAATCAAAAACCAAAACTTGTTGAAGAAGAAGTCACAAAATAGGAAGAAAAAGAATAAAGAATAACTTTCAATTTTATTTATTAATTTCACTTTCATCACTTATGTAGAAAACAATAAACATTATAATTAAGCTTCAATAATGTAAGTACAATTGAATCTAACATGTAATGAACTATAATGTAATTCATTATCATGTAATGTAATATATATTTTAGCGCTAAGTGCTGACGAAGAACCGATGTCATAAGGTTCGAAACCAGTCCACTAAAATAAGATTAAGTGATACAAGGAACTACTGAGGTATTGTTTATTTAATTCAGAAATAACCTTGTAAATGGATTTTTTAGAAGATGTAATAAACTTGGTTAAATCTACCTCCTTTCACAGAAATGTTATATGTAGTTTCGCGTCAAGTCTATATGCCAATATCCAACTACACAAGCAAAAAATTGTGGATGAAATATGTCCTATCTTGCACTTATTTATGAACTGTTTATATAGTCGGTAAGTTCTGCTTTAATTATTCCTTAATTCATACATTTTGGCTGGTTTCTTTACATGTTATATGTAGTGTTTACATGTAAATATAGCCTAAGATTAATTTTCTTATAAAAAACCTTTTTTGTTTTCTAATTATTGTAAATCAAATAACTATGTGGTTAGGAGGAATTTCCGTTCTAGTATTTTGAATAGTAGCAGTAGATAGATTTTGATTTCATCGAGTATAATTAGGAAGAAATGAAATAAAACAATGTAAAGCTATTGTCATTATGAAAGAAAACAACCTCTACGTGTTTTGTGTTTTAATTACTCAGAACAGATGAAATATGTATATGTTACAAAAGAAAGCAAATGCAACACTATCTGATATAACAAGTGACATAACCACCTGACTTGCTTTGAACTTCTAGACAATTCGATTTACAATCCAAAATAAATTTTTGGCTAAAGCCAGCCGAAAATGAAAATAGTTCTATAAGATGTTCTAAAAAGCCTAATATTTATAACAGAAATTATGTAGACTATGTTTTGACAAATAATATGTTGATTTCATTTATAAAGTGTACAATCGACGACATTAATATTTCGATGGATGAAACTGTTATTTTATATAACAGTTATTGTTTTCCTCCAACAATAAATATCTTTCAAGTGACAAATACGAATATGAGGTCACAAAAAAAAAACACGCACCCAAGACAATAAATTACTGTGATTGCAATTTGAACGATTTATCCGTGATAGAAACAAAAAAGAAGCAAAACAATACTAGTAATGCTGATTTCAATAATTTATTTATCCAAAATAAAGCTAAATATTCCGGTCGGGATAGACTTGATGAGTACAAAACTCAAGATGAACGTAACGCCGATTTCTTGATAGCCCAAATTATACAGCTAACTCATAACAATAATAAGAATAATTCTCGAAATAACTTATCAGATATCAAAGAATATACAAATATAAATGAAGGGCGGGAAAGAGCACATAAAGCAGAAAGGAATGAACGGAAGGAAAATAAAAATAAGAAATTAAGATATTTAAGGTAAATGATACGAAACCCCAAAAACAGAAAATGAAACACAATTAGTTTAGTGAAACCAGATCAATGAAGTTAATTCTGCACCTTGTAGAAAATCATACCGACAAACAAAATAAAATGCATTTTCTAAAAAACCACTGAAGATATAAAAATTATCGTTACTTATCATATCTTGTATATCTCATGTTCAAATGCTTCTACTTTAAAAACACTTTATATATACATATATTCTCTGTAATAAAAATGTGATGTTTTTCTAAATAAACGTCATATATATTTATTAAAATTACTGATAAACGCAATTATTGAATTGACCCATGTCAACTAGTATCTAATATTTATCTTTATTTAAATGTTTGTAATGAAAACGAACACGAAATTGTGTAATTTAATATTTTAAATTTTATAAATATACTCCGTTAACCTTATTATTCTGTTTTGATTATTATTTTTGCTATCATTTACATATTAATTCTAAAAACAGTTTTTTACTATCATTGATTAATAGTGACAACTACATGAATGTCAACATATAACTTATTAATAGGACGATCATTGTCGTGTATGCGTATATAATTTGTACATATCTTGATGAAAACAAGTTCAAGAACAAATCCAAAAGTGATAATGATTTTCTCTAAAAACAAGCATTTTATAGTCCTCCAAAATAGGATTTCTTACACCGCCACTTAAATAATAAGTTTTTAGCGACCGTTTTTAACAAATTTGTCCATAAAGGGTCTAGGTACATTCTTCTCCAACCATTTTTTGCCAAAAATTCTCCGCCGACAATTGATCGCCAACAATTCATACCTAAGTCAATTCTTCGCTTGGTTTGTTAATCGCGGTAATAAATAATATTGTTTTTATTAAATTTTTGTTTATTAAGAAATTATCATTACCTATTGTTAATATTTATAAAAATTTCAAAATGTTATTACTTAATTTTAAACATCAAATGAAATTTTAGATAATATCTAAGTTTAATACAAATTGCGGTAATAAAACACATTTATAATGTTTATACACTAAAATATTATTTGGTTTCCATGCATACTTTCACTGACATTCAACAGTCATATATATGTGTAAAGCCTATATGGTAGCTCATATTTGCAAAGTTAAAGGAAAAATTATTTTACGTTGTATGATATAAACTGCTTTTGCAATTGAATAAATGTTGTTATCAGTGGCAGGTGCACATCATAATTTTGGGAAGGGTTCAAATTGATTATTTCATTGAGAAATTCAGTTTTAAAATTAGAAGACTGAAATTTCGCCCGCATATTTCGACGCATATTGTATTATGCGTCGAATGAAAGTAGTATCATTTCTGCAAGTGGTATAAAGCGCGACGTTGCCACATTGAACATTTTACAACTTTTTGATATTTTTCAGGAACTATAAAAGGTAGGACACTTGAATAAACTTTATTATATAGGCTACCAAAAGCTCGTTCAATTTTATTTGAAACATTTCTTTTCTAAAATTACAGACGAACACATATACAAGGTGTTTTTGTTTTGTAAACTTCGCGATCCATTTACTTGAGCCCAGTTATTTTACTACATTAAATATCTCGGTTCCTTTGAAAAATGAAAAAATAAAATATGGGGTAGAAGTGTAAGACCCAGGGACCTCAATTTTACGCAAAGCGGACACGAAATAAAATGACTCAAAAGCGGTAGTGGGGAAAAATTAAGTGAAAACGGCAGCTGACCGCGGCAAAGCGGACAAATTCATAAGACCAAGGTACTTCGCATGCCAGGCTGCTCTTTTACAAATTAGCCGAAACAGAGAGTCAAGAGGGGTTGTAGGCCATGCCAAAGCGGACAGCCGCGCTGTCCGCGCCGTAGGCATATACAGGAAAAATGTGAGTGAAGAGCGGCCGTAGGCCTCGGCATAGCGAACAACGAACCGATTTATCAGGTAGGCGATTTATAGGTTAGACTAGTGTTAGACTAGGGGTGGCGATCAGAAATATGGGGTGGGGATCACATCCATGAATTTTTAAGAATAGGGAACAGAGTGGAGTTTGAACATTCTCCATTAGAGTCGTTGTGGAAGATAAGTTATGAAGTAGAGTGTTGTGGTGAGGATCAATCAATATTAAAAGAAGATATATATTTGTAGGACATCAATGAGGAAGAAAGATATAAAAAAGAATCAGAATGGTTGACATTGGAAAAAAGTCAAATGATAGATGTGATTAAGGGAAACTTAAAACAAAAATTTATTGAGGGACAAAAAGCAAGGAAATAAAGAGAAAATATGATGCAAAATAGGAGATAGTAAAAGAAAAACCTAGGGAAATGTTGAAATGGGAAAAAATCATGGAAGGATTATATGATTACTAAGGAGGTGTGGAGGAAAGAAGGAAGAAGGTCAAAAAGAGAAGAAAAAATGCGAAGTGATTAGTAAGTTGTATATTCCAGATATAAAGATAAACTTTTGCAACAACATGAAATGAAAATCGCTTGTATGTCAAAACACAATTAGCAGAGTTCAATAGTCACTATCCATGCGCTAATTGTACACGAAATAAAGCAGGCACTTTAAAAAGAGGCGTTAGAGACGAGCCTTTAGCCTTTGGAAAACCAGATATTTCATAAGAAGTCGAAATAATTGAATTGGAGTCAAAAGTTAAACCTTGTTAATAAATGGAACAAAAGGAAGCACAATAGAAATTATAACTAGCAACAAAAACCTAGAAGCAAAAAAAAAACAAATAGATATCCGTAAAAGCAAAATAAATCACAATTTCTTTAATGAACAAAAATATATGACATTTAACTACTCGATCTATTTGCGCTACGAAAAACACAAAGAGGAAGCACAGGCATGCGCGGAAACAAACAAAATGTAGTCTACAAAAATTTTATTTGACAATAGGATGGAGGCCCTAAACCGGTAAGAAATAATTAAGTTTCTGAAAGCAAAATTAGAATACAGCCAATTTGTTAAAATTGTTATAGGGTGCATAAAAAGCAAAAAATGTGCAAAATCTACCCTCATTCCAATACGCACCCATTCCGGAACCGCATATGATACCAATTTTAGGCCTAAACGGTGTTCGTTCCAATAAGAATTTTGCGACATCGTCCAAATGTTCATACGTATATCTGAAACAAATTTTATATTTGATTTAGTTTTTATTAGTATATAATTTATTACATATTTATGATTTATTGTATTTAAGATTTATCATATATAATTTTTGAAAAACAAATTTGTTGAAACATTCATGCTCAGCATAATGTAATCTCTATGTTGTATATTGTGTCAATTAATAAAGTCCTCAACAGAGTGTTTCGCGCCAGCGTCCACAACAAGCTTGTGCTTTGACGATTCTGACTAGTAGATGTCAATTTGTCTCATTCACTCTAAATTCCTATTAATGCTAGCGGAAAGGTTAAAGCGACTTCAATTTTTAGCGTTGACACAGTCATCTTATAGTTTAAAAACTGTCAATAAATTTAGATCCTAAGCCTGTTTTGTCTTTCATAATTAATTTTATTTGTCGGACAGAGGCCGAAAGACTCGAATTTTGAAATTACAGACGTTTGTTACGGTTAAATGAACACAATTATAAAAATTACCATACTATCTACGGTTTTTTATAAAGAATGGTCCTAGCCACAATTATATTGTTTCTTTCTTACAGGATTATTTTCAGTCGGTATGTTTTCGCCTTCTTGAGCCTATCACCGACGATTCTTGTTTGACGATTCTTGTTTTAACGATTCTTGTTACTTGATGATTACCATAAAGATTTGAGGCGAACTGTTACTAAGGATTGTACTAGGATCTTGGGAACTTTTATAATTGCGAAAATTTTATTGTATTTATTACACTAATATTAACCGAACTGTTTACAACTACATGTCCTTTTTCTTTTCTTTTTCTTCACTTTTTTTAAATTTATTTATTTATTTTTTAGTTTTTTTAATTGTTTTTTATTTTTATTTACCCTTTCAATTTTGAGGAAAAAATGATTTTATTTTATTGTACTTTTTTATTTTGTTATTCATTCTTTTCTTTTTATTTCTATTCATGTTTTATCCATTTTTAATCTTCTTTTTTTTTTCTTTAATAAATCAATTTATAACTTGATGGAGGTAAATCTCAAGAATTCTACAATATATTTACATACATCCTTGGATAAATTACAAAGGATGTTGTCAATGTGAAAAGGAGCTGCTAGATGAAGGTTGAGAATGGAAAAACGCAAACGTTCTATATTTATTGAGTTTTGTGGACAGTCAAAAAACATATGGTTAAAGTCGCCGTATTGACCACAAGAACATAATGGGTCTGGATTGATCCCGATTCTAAACATGTGTGCTGGAAACACTGGTTTCTTTCCCTGTGACCCGTTTGTTCCGTTCCCGATAGCGTTAATCGTTTTCCAAACACGACCTGAGGATTTCTTCTTATTCTTTCTTTTCTTGACCGAGGCACTGATTTTAAATCTCGAAAGACCATGAACAGAAATGGGAGAACGTTAATGAGAAAAGATCTACCTAACTCTGTGGCAACTTGGAAGAATGTGAGAATTTGAATGTTAATTGAATTAAACAAGAAACTTGATATTGGGTAATTGCTAATTATGTTACTTTTAGTAGAGACAATTACTTAAAAATAAAAATAAAATATTATTTGAATTTAATTTAGAGCACTGCGTATTTTACAGTAACTCAAAATAAACGCGTGGTAGTAACTTTAACGCTTAAAAAATAACTCAGTTTAATCATGCAAATAATTAACAATATATACATATAAAATTAACTACAATCATGATTTTAGAGATTAAAATCTTAAATTATAGACATCAAAAAACCATATCCAATCATAATACGACGAAATGTTTTATTTTGAATACTGAATGAACTTGAAGAATTAAAAATACATACAATCAATTTACGTCTAATTGTTTTGATTTCAAAATGCATTCGTTGGTCATTAAACTCTTAAACTAGCAAAAATATAATGTACATGTTAAATAAAAATAAGCTATCCAAATTGTTTTGTTTCTATATCTGTATGCGATATTCTTATGACATTGGTTTTAAAACTAACAATCTATTAACATCTATTTAAAAGTACTAAAAAATGTATATTTGATAAATTCAATAATTTACGATAAATTCGATAAATTAAGAAAATTACTTCAAGAGTTTTCCGCTGTAATATTTATTTAGATAATGAATTTATGGCGTTACTTTAT
>WYDF02087424.1:0-10979 GCA_009867245.2 Adranes taylori | reverse complement strand
ACATCTATAGGGGTAGATGTAAAACTTCGGTCCAGTGTGTGCGGGTTGGCACGCACTATAAAGATCTCTTTACGAGTGAATCAAAAAAGGTTGGTAAAGACGAAATTATCTGATATCCTACGTATCAGCGTCGTACGGGCTGAGGCGCGACGTTAAAACCGCGTCTGTGATTGCTCCTAGGGACGGAAAAAGGCCGACAATATAAATAAGAAATAGACAAAGACAAACTTATCCCACAGATTAAAACTGATGTCAATAAAACCATTTAAAAAACAAATCAAAAAAATTATGAAACAATAGAAAAATCAATGGATGATAACAAGACCAGCAATAAATACGAAAATAATTAGCTAAATACATCAAGCATATAGTATTAAGTGAATAGATATAAGTAAGATCAAATTTTAGGCGTAAACATTATACCAGATAACACTGCGTGGTTTACAACACAAATATATTCATATAAATGTTATAAGTAATCAAATGAACTTTGTAAATTAGAATTAGAAATAAATAAAAAAAGAAGGTCGGGTAAGACAACATCGCCATATTAGCCAATAACGTGCCGTTAATCCCCATTTATAATTTAAGTGTATAATAATAATTCACCATTAATCTACTTACTCAAGCTTTAATATTTATTGAAACAAAACATAATAGCATGAATTAAACTAAAAACACATACCACGTGCGTTAGAATCATTAAATTCATAGGTTAAAATATTCAAGTATGTTCAACAACATTTTAATATGTATCATAACTGACAATAAAATGGACTAATTCGGATACTGTACGAATCCAATCACGATACGTATTGTTGCGGTGTTATTTAAATTAACATAATACTGCCATCTTTCAAATATTTATAGAAACTAACTAACATACTATAATTAATATATAAAACATAGCTGTTGTGTTCGATTACTCCAAGCTCTGATAAAAAATCCTTGCTCTTAAAAATTCTTCCTACCAATTTGAATAAATGCCACTAAACAAAGAAGTTAGTAATTTACTATTGATCCCAACGTTGATATAATATAATTTGAAATTTATTCAATATTTCAGGCATCCCGGAGACAATCCATTCTACAGTAACATCGACAGCATGCCTGACATTCGACCCCGGCGGAAATCCATTACTCTCGTGTCGGACTTGGTGAGTTATATTTCGCATTTTATTTCCTACCGTTACATCGCATACAGTTTATTAACTGTCAGAGTGACTTAAAATATCATGACCTTAAATTTTTGCGCGTAACTGATTCTCAAATATTTAAAATTTCTTTCTTCTTATTGTAAATTTTTTTAGTTCAACGTTTCAATTTCACTATTATATGGGCAAAGAATTCTAGCTATAAAGTTTTATATTTAATTACATCTTGTACCTATTAAAGAATAAAATACAGATTAAATGTTATATTTCAAGGAGAAACTTATAAATCTGGTTTCCATCTTTAAACAGTTTATATATACATACAGACTCAACAAATTGCCTTCAAAGATTTATCTAATATTCATCTTCCATATTCCATACACATGCGTGGACATAATACATATGAAAGATATAAGATCCATGAAAAAATGAATTTTTAGAAAAATAACTGTGGATCTATGTATGTGACTATGAATTACGTTATTTTTTTTTCTCTTAAGTCCAAAGAATTTCCGCTCGATTGCTACAAAATCTAACTGAACTTTATGTCCTCATTTAGTACGATTAGTTGGAGGAAACAACTTAAACCTTGCTAACTTTTAATTGTTTACAGTGTGTATACATCTAAGTTAATCACATATTTAATAATATTCTCGTACTTCCTTATTTAGATTTTATTTAACGAAAATATAGAAAAAAATTATATACATTATATACAAACAAACTATTCAAGAAATTTGACATAAAATGCGTGTGAGATAAAACTACTATACTATGCAAAAATAAAAACAGGCACAATAGAAAAAAAGCATAGTATAGAAAACTACATGTAGCGACTGCAGTGCCACGTACATCGGAGAATCAGGACATGATTCAAAGACCATCTATCAAATAAAATTCTTTCAAACGTTGGAAAACACAGCTTCACAAACAACCATAAATTTTGAAATAGAAAACATGACACTAATACACGAAGAAAATAAAGGAACTAAACTAACATGACTCGCAGCCCTATAAATAGAAAAACTAAGAATACATCTTGATCACAACTGCATAAACTGATATCCGGTTATCATATCCCATTAATTCAATTAATTAACGATTGTAATAAGTAATTTTCTAATAATTCATCAACTCAATGGGTAATCCTCTGTAATATAAATTGATAAATCTAATCTAATTCAACTCTTCAAATAAATGTAATTTAAGAAATCAACAAACCAATGTAATAATGATTAATGATCTTAATATAAATTGATATTATAAAGATTGAATACGCTTAAAACAGAATGAAAATTCTCAAACGATCCGCTCAACGCGAAAACATTATAAAAGGATATGCCGACGCATATGGAAAAATATCTTCAATCGTTCCGACATTCGCGTGCCTAAAACTAGAAAGCTCACCGCGCTAGTTGATGTTTCTGTCGCTTGCTATGCGAGATACGGCGACACCTTTGCCATAAACATGTATGCGTGCGTTCACACAGATAGGATATTTCTGCATTTCTTTCCTTTTACGAAGGCTATTTATTATTCTTATTATTATTCTTTTTTTTGCTAAATGTTTATCTAATATTTTCACTACTCATTTTCAATAAATAATTACACTTTGAACCCTTTTGTGCTTTCGATGAATCCGATTGGATATTAGTTCCACGCTTTTTTATAGAAGGCGTTTCAATCCAATGCTTCTAAGATTTTAGTGACGTATAGCTCCTACTACACCGCCTATACGTTACACCACTTATGTTCATAACCCTTAGTCATACTATCCTGTGGGATTGGTAGAACTTTATGTCCTGTAACTTATGATCAGGAAGGATTTTTTTTATTGGTTGGAAGTAGAACCTAAAGTTTTGTGGCAGAAGTTTGTTACAAGCCACGCTGTTTTAACGGCCGACTTCGGCAACACGCCAAGATCAGCAAATTTCACATAAAAGGAGCCACTCAATCTGACGTTCTCCATATGCATTTTGGATCTTTTTCTGATAGTTTATGTGAGTATTTCGATCAGAAATAGTTCTCCATTAAATGACCCACTTATTCTTGAAGAGTGAGCTTAATCCGATGGGCATCTAAATAGCGCCGGAGACACATCGCTTATTTCTTATTAATTTTAAAATGAAATTAAATTCAACTACAATCAATTGTAAAATTTTATAACAACGAATCAGGTATACAAATTACATTATTTAGTCTTTCGGCTGAATCTTTCGATCTCCTATCATCATCATTATCATCTAGTATTCAATTCTCTCACTCATATCCATATTTCATAGCCCTTCCGTGTATCTACCGTCTGGCCTATCAGATTAGTTGAGATGACCGTGCCAAGGTAGCCGGGAGACATCAGCTCCAGGCGAGGCGCCATTGCTCCACGCACCCGGCAAAAGATGGCTCTATAAAGTAACGTATGAAGAGCATCATCGACACTTGTTCCGTTATTATTTCGGCGACAGCGAATAGATCCTACAACACCGCGACATTCATTTTTCTACGTCATAAAATTTCATGACATCTTTATTAATTTATTTCACACCATTACAAAAAATATCCACATTTCCACGAAAACAACTATTCATCAAACTACACATATCATACAAAAGTGACTAAAAAGAGCACACACAGACCAATCCCATCCATCAGATGACAGTTTAACATAAAACATCCACCAACAACCAAAATACTCAAAACAACACTAGTATAATAATAATTTAAATTAATTCTATATCTTTGTAGTTACATGATGATGCCTATAATACTGTAATATTATAGACAAAATCGGTCGTAAAATAAAATATAAATAAGGAAGTACCAGAAAATTATTTAATACAATGTAAACTCTCATTATGGATCAAAAAACAAGGTGCGGCGACGTTGCCTTTGTTGGAATTCAAATTATTTTTAGCGATGTTTTGGAACGATGGCTGATTGGATTTTATACTAATGTTTTATTAACACTGTTTTGAAAATGTTTGTTTTCAATTGAAGCAATATGTTTCAAAATGAAGACTCCTCGTATGTAGTTCTGCCCTACAATGCAAAAAAACAACAATATTATCTGAAGCAAAATAATGAAAATAAATAAGGAACTATATTTTCTGTAATTTTCTTACTTACTTATTTAGTTCGTCTTCTTGTACCTTGCGGTGTCGAGGTTTTCCAGAGGGCCGCCCAACTTGTTCTGTTGTGGACCATCTTTATTTTCCTCCAATCTCTTCTTCTAGCCTTCACTGCCGCCCTAACATCCTTTTCCCATGTTCTCTTGTGTCTTCCGTGCGGCCTTATCTCTTGCATTCTGGCTTCCGGAACCTGTGAACCTGTAGCCATTCTACTGCATTCCATCTTCTGGACATGTTCGAACCATCGCAGTTTACTTTGTTCCACTCTTTATAACATTGGTGGTACACCAAGAACAGTTCTTATGGTTTGATTTAGAATTTTGTTTCTTTTTGTTTTGCCTTCAACTTGTAGGAGAAATCTCATCTCCGATGCCTGCAGCTTCATCTGATGTTTACTGGTAAATTTCCAGGTTACGCCACCTTAGAGCAAGGTAGGCAGATATATCACTTTATATATTCGAAGTTTCATGGTCTTAGGTATGGAGCGCTGTTGAGGAAATTTGCTTTCATTGCATTCAACAGTCGTCCAGTATCCTGGTGTAGGGCTGTTATCTTGCTATCCATTCTTCCGTCCTGTTGCAATGTGGCTCCCAGATACTTGAAATCGGTGACCTGCTTCTGCAGTTTGATCTCCTTGTGTCCTAGCCTGGCGTGACATCATACACTGTGTATGTCTATCGTTGATCTTCATGTCCCTCTTTCCCAGCTCCCTCGCCCAAATCAGCAAAATTTCAGCTATAGGTTTCTTTCTAGGTTTCCTCATAGTAGTACATCAGCAGCAAAGGCAAAATGGATTATGTACACTGGACTTAAGCATCCTTAGCCTCGCTTGATTTTCTGTACTTGCTCATTGCATAATTTTATTACATCATCCATGAGGATAATAATGAGAAGCGGGCTTAGGATGCATTCTTGTTTGATTCCAGCTACTGTCTCAAACTGTTGAGATTCTGCATTGCCCTTGCGTACATAGTTCCTACACCGCATGTAATTGCTGTGGTTTGCTGCCATTAGTTGATCCTTAATACTCCGTTGCTTCAACAATCTCCATTTTTCTCTCCTTGATACGGTGTCGAATGCCTTTATGAAATCCAGATGCCAGATGTATCTCTCTTCCATAACTCATCAGTTTTTCACGACATAGCCTGATGGTAAATATGAGGTCTTGCGTACTTCCCCCCGGTCGAAACTCACACTGCGTTTCGTCCAGTTGTGGCTCCACGACTTGTCTAAGTATGCCTTCCACGATCCTTATGTACACTATGTCTCAGCACACTGATGAATAACATTCCACGATGGTTTGTGCAGTCTCTGTCGTCATCTTTTTTTTTAAACAGGCACTTTACTCTAAATCCTTTGGTAACTTTTTGGTTTTCCAGGAACTATAATTTTCTACTATATTTAATGTGGCGTTTCCTTTTGCTTCTTTTCCATGTAGTAATATCATGTTTGGTCTTACTTCGAGGAAAACTTCTTCTGCGTGTCTACTAGCTGTTTCCCTGCATGTGTGTTTCATAGATTTTTTCGTATATGACAGTATTAACAATTTATTCTGACAATCCGATGATATTCTTGTGTTAATATTTATGGGTTGATAGGAATTACATGTGAAAATGATTAAATTTTTTACTACTATACTTGTTACAACCTATCAAGATCGCTACTGATTTTTGTTTGAATATCAAGGTAATTGAGTCAATCTACTTAGCTATATCTTTTAAATTTGTTCAGGATGATGAGGAATTTGTTTGCGTATCATAAATGACCATGGCATTTTACAGTTATCTAAATTCGTAGGTGGGCCTCTTATGTATATTAATATTTTATTTTGACCATGCATCGGAAATTTAATCTACACGCATTCGTTAATCGCGTATTTTGGTGATCTCCATGTGTTGCATCGTGTATTTTTGTTAACTTTTATTTTTGTTCGCTTTTTAATTTCAACGTTATACAGAGTGGATTAAAAGTTTTAATTATACAAAAATCGCATACATGAAACGTATTTTTAACTAGGGTACTATCTTTATTAAAACCAATCCTGTATATTCACAAAGTCTGTATAACTAACACCATCTCTCACCGTTATACAGTGTAGAGCAAAACTTTACTTACATATAAATTGCATACGGAAGCGTATTTGCAACTACGGTACTTTAAAAACCCCTCTTCTATATTTACCATATTCTGTACAACTAGTACCATCTCCAGGCTCAACAGCGACGCAGAAATCTGCGCATTACCAACGTGATCTAGATAATGCATATTCCTTCTACTCATTCAATTTATGAAAGATTTGGTGACTTCTTTTTTCAAGTTATGGGTTTGGATTTGGTTTTTTCTTTTAACAAACCTAATCTCCCGGCGCAAACCATTAGAGGTCTGGTCTTTTTAAGTTACTTCTAATCGATTGAAAAATTGCTTTTGACAACCATTATTATTCATGATTAAATTTTGATATTGACATGAAGTTCTATTCGATATCAAATTTTAAATCAAAAAATCTTATATTTTATCTATAGAATCTTCTTAAAAATTTAATAAAATGAAATGTAAAATTTTTAGCTTTATTTTATTTTATTTATAAATCCAATATGACGGAAATGCGTCATTTTATTTTTATTCAGAAATTCAGTTTTCAAAATAAGCTACCCATAAACTATTAAACTAGCTCGTGTTACGCGTCGAATTAAATCAATCCGATGTCTTTATATTCTATATAGTGCAACGTTGCCACGTTTATAGTTTAATAAAACTTTTCGATGTATCTCATAAACTATAAAAGATAGTACACTCGCATAAACTTTATTGTGTAGGCTACTCAAAGCTTGATGTGAAGACAGGCCCATCCACAAATTTTGAATATCTAAACAATTTATGAACAACATGATAATGTACAGAGACATACAAACACATCGAAATATTTAATTTCGCTAATAACAATAAGCAACATCACTATATTTTTCCTTTAAAAACTATTTATAATTGGAATTCAATTAACAGTTTACATACCAAAGTAGAATTAATAAATTATCCAGTTACTTGGGGTTTATAAAATTGATTTTTATATCAATTTGTGAAAATGACAGTCGGTACATTTTTGGTTTTCTGTTTTATCTTTTTTATTAACCTCATCAACGATGCGTCAATTCTACAGGTGCTAAAGGTATATTGACAAAATTATGATCACTTGAGTTTATAATTATTGAACACATATAATTTTTTCGCTACTATGTTTGATATCAATATAAATAGTTTTGAAAGTTAATTTTGAAAGAAAACGCATTTGATTTTTATATATTATATATATTGATTGCATGCTTTTTATTAATTATGCATCTTACTGCTTTAATAATTTACAATTAAATAAAACCAGCAAATCGTAATTTAAATGAACGTATAATTAGTGTTTAGAAAAAAAAATATCTCAATGTAATATTTCTGAAAATATTTTATAGTATAAAATTACGATTTGTTAAATTTGAGTTGCGTTAAATTGAAAGCACTTTATGCTTGCACTAGATGCTAAGTTACATTATTAGTGAATAAAATTAAAATATTAGTGCATTGGAATTAGAAAATATTACATACTAGATACGCACGATATCTGTATCAAAAATATTCGAACTTGTTTCCTTGTTATTTAATACGAGAAAAACTAATTCCTTGAATCGTATTCCTAATTCTTTTGTAGGTCTGTAATGGAACTAAAATCAACGTTTTTGACAGAGGAGAAATTATAAAAGTATCTGAAATTTATATACATGCAGAGAAGATTTATATAAGCACAGTAGTCAAGATTTTGCTGATGTTTTTCATATTTCCAAATTTAGTATAGAGTAAACTTTTATTGCCACATTCTATACAACCAAACTCACAAATTTTTATTAAAAAAAGATACAAATTCTTAATAAGCCAACAACTAAGCAATACAATCAGCAGAAGAGAGCAGATGAATGTCATTTCTTTTTTGTTCTTTAATCTCTTTTATTTTCCATTTTTTCTGTTCGATCCTTAATTGATTTTACAGATACTTCATCTTCATTCCCTTTTCTTTATTTCTCTTATAATTTTCCTCATTACTCCAACCTATACACCTTCCTGCCCCAGGCATAATCTCCAATTCTCCGCCTCTTCTCTCTCCCTTGCTCATTCCATTTTATTCTTTTCCATTCTCTCTCCCAATGCTCCCATCATTCCTCTTCTTCATTACAAATCCTACACATTCTCTTGGTTTCATCCACCCTTTATCGATTCCCATTCTCTTTGCTTTCACGTGTAAACCTTACTATAATTCTCTTATTCTCCATTCTGTACCTAAACCTTACCGCATACCTCCTTCCGCTCTTATTTGTCTATACTTTTGATTATACCTGTTTTCCTTATTCTTCCATTTATCTCTCTTTCTCCCCCCCCCTCTCTCTCTCTCTCTCTCTCTCTTGCTTGTCCACATTTTTTATTTCCACTTCATAGTTATTTATTATAACTCGTCCGTCATATCATACCATCTTTCCAAAGACCATCCTATCCTTTCATATCCTTTCTCCTCATAAACTCACCTCATTCAATCTTCTCCAATATACACTCTGCACCAATCTTCAGTCTCATCCGTGAACACCTTCATCTCAAACTTAACCATTACCATTATTTTTTATATGGGTTGGTAACCTGTGGTTGAGTTAAGAGTGCTCTGATAATTAATAAAAACGTAGTAGATTAAAGAAGCTATAAATTTAGATATATTGTAGCTAGTGCGGAGCTACTGGAATTCTATTGGATTAAACGTGAAGTATGAAGAAATTTAAACTGCAAAAGTTTATATCGTTAAGTTGAACAAGAACTAGGTGTGAAACGAACAAAAAACAAAAATCAATATAATAATAGTTGGTGTTTTTGCTGTAGAGTTAAATATTGAAAAAGTAAATAACCAGTTATAAGGTTGCCGCTAGTGTATCAATTACAGATATATTGGTTAGAACCTGAAACAACGCATAATAGTTGTGTTTTTAGGAAACGGAGGTAGGACTACAGTATGGATAAGTTCGTTATTAGATTTGGAAGTAAAAGCTCCTTGTTTGACAGGTGCGAGAGTTTGAATAGGGGAGGCAATGAATCAAAACGGAAGCGTGCGGATATATTGAAAGAGTTAAAAGAGATAAAAGTATAGTTAAGAGAATCATTAAGGAGATCATGCTCGAAAATCTAACATGAGAAAGTAGCTTGAGGAAAAGGAGATCCAGTAGCTTAAGGATAAATCTGAGATGGAATGTAGAGTAATAGAATTGTAAGGCACGTATTACTATAGACAGCGCAAAGAGAAGAAACTTGTTATCGGATTATCAGAGCCCATGTAAATTCATCAATAAATAATTAACATATCAATGTGTTTCGTTGATCGCAATGTTATTACTGGAAGGTTTTGTAAACGTAACCCGAAATAGCTCAATGTATTTGAGGGAATCATGTTTCGGCAGACATTAAATCAGGAACTGACGGCGTCTTCATTTTCAAAATAATGTGTCAATTCAGCAATACGTTTGAGCATAGTTATCGGAGAATTACAATATCTATGTTTGAGATAAATTGATGATGTTGGTCGATGTTGTTTGGAAGTCGATATGTCAAGAAGTGGCTGTATAGTATCTTCGTGTATGCTATCGCAGTGTCTAATGCTTGTTCCTCATTGCCATTCACAGACACTTAGCCGGAATCATTCGAGTTGTTGTTAATATTATCGTTGTTGTTTTTAATGTTCTCGTTGATGGCTGCAGTAGGATTAATATAAATTGACCAATTAAATTTAATTTAATAAGACATAATTTAATAAGGAGAGAAAATTTTATATGTTTAACACCCAATCTATGGAAAGGACTTAAATACGCGACAGCAAATATTGCATATGCGTGATACATATGCGTGATACAGTCTTGTACGAGAATAATTCGCAAAAGAAGGCACTCACACATACATTTATACGAAAAAAGCATTATTTCCTTAAGTTGACATAGGCTGGTACAAGGAACCAAGCTTACACACACATATACCAGCAGGCTGGTACAAGGAAGCAAGCTTACCTACACAAGCAGGATAGAGGATGAAGCATTGAAACACAGAAACTGAGACGGATTACAGAAAGTTGTTCAAACTCCTGGAATCCAAAAAAACAACCATTCCACACATACCAACTCCAAAGCGAGCGCTTTCTGAAGGTTGTCATCCGCGGCATCATTCCCGAAATTACGGAGAGTGAGATCGCGGATGACCTCTGAGCTCAACAATTCGAACCCATCCAAGTCCTCCGCTTTGCCAGACAGGACAACAAGCCACTACCCATGGTCATGGTTAAGCTTGACAGAAAATTCAAATCCATCTTTGACCTAAAACATTGCTGCGGACTGAGTGTTAGAGTGGAAGCCAAGCGCTTGCCAAATGATTTAAGCCAGTGCCGCTTTGCCAAATGTACGGCCACGTACAACCTAATTGCCATGCAGATTTTAAATGCATGAAATGCGCTGGCTCCCACTCTACTCATGAATGTCCAAAGCCCAAAACAGAGCCTCCACAATGCGCGAATTGTGGTGAGGAACACGTATCCACCAGCCCAAGCTGCTGGGTACGGCAATCTCACTTCAAACCGCAAAACAGAGAGCCCAGACAAAACACACAACAAACCAGACCACAACAACAACAACAACAACAA
>WYDF02087413.1:0-10980 GCA_009867245.2 Adranes taylori | reverse complement strand
ATATAACATAAATCCGCGAAGAATTAAAGAGTCGATGGAAGTTCAAAATATTAGCATTGAATTAGTTCGTACATTCACTTCATGTAAGAACGTCTGCATATGTCGTTGCCTACATTTGTTATAAACACAATTAATCATTGAACCTTGAAAACACACGTAATGTTTATATATTGGACACAAAATACATCTTATAGAAAACTAATAACTTAATGTTAAACACTCATATTAAAGGGAATTACAGGGATAATTCTACTCCAAATGCACATACGCTGATGTTGTGCTCTTCCATTTCCATGACTGTTTCTTGTTCTTACTAGTTGTTCTTACTAGTCCTTACTCATGCCTGTTTCTTGTTCTTTGCTGTTCCAAAAACCGATATTCCAAGTTCCAATTCTTAAAACGTTATCCTTTCTCTTTGTTCTTGTACTAGCAATGGTCGTTACCAATAAATCCGTCCGAGGCCATTTCGTGTTTCAAGTAGCATATAAATTTATCGCCCATAATAGGATGCTAAACTTGTTTGTGGAGGATTTTTTATCGACCTGCTCTAGATCCGCCGTGTTCTGAAAAACAGGGCCACCTCATGTAGGATGTGGTTTATTATATGACTTTTATTTAGTAAATAATAGTATTGTAACGATAGAAATGGCTACTCAATTAAAACACTAAAGACTTGAATGTCTAAACATTAATAATTTTAAAATTCAAACAAAACTATTCTTGAATATATGAATCCCGTAAATTAGTGAGAGACTACTCTATAGATACACATAGTAAGCACCTAGCCACACATTCCTATTAGTCACATAAAAGCATCTTAGGATTTATCCCTTCGATTCCATAAAACTTGCGTCGATAGACGCATCATAGCAGACATTTCGTTCATCTCCTAATAGTAGCTATTTACAGTCCTTACTCTCCGGACCTCTTCGGGTCAATTCTGAAACTACAAAAAATGTGCTTACAGCCAGCAAAATATTCTAAACTTTAAAGCAAGAGAGAAATAAGCAATTAATTAGTTAGAGAGAGACTTACTGTTTTCACAGTCGAGCGTCTTTGTATACGGGGCTCAGCTCCTTCTTTTTTTGTTGCGGCTGCGGGATCTTTTCAGTCTTTCTGAAAATATATAAGCGGAGGCGCAATTCTTTTTCAGGGTGTCCCGTTCCCAGTTCTAAGTTTCAATTTCTGAAATACTTCACGACACTGCCTAGTGAGGTCGCTCAATATTCGCTAGACTCTGCTCTCTCAGTACTTATTAAAACTTCAAATAAACAACGTAATCATGTTCGTCTATTAATTTAGTCGCTTGCAATTATACGAAAAGTAGAATCAGTTTAGTTTAATAGAGGCATGTAATTTAAACTATTATTCTATTCATTATTCAGATTAGATCAAGCTAGATTGCAATAAATCAGTAATTAATTAATTAATTTAATAATGTATGAAGTTAGATTTGATTATTGCACAATTGATATTTATTTAATGACGCAATCTTGCGAAATAATTATACTGTACTTATACTTATTTTATCAAAGTGCTTAAAACAAGGCAGATAGCATTGCTAATAATTTTTATACGTAACTAAACGTTGTATGCTTAATTATCTTTTATAGGAACCATTATTTATCGAACGTAAATTCCATTATGACATTGCACTAATTATGTGTTGCTTCATAATAGAATTTTAAAACTGACTGATTGTTTTAGTTGCCGAACTTGCTTCTTTCAAGCTGCTTAATATTTTTAACAGTTTCAAATAGGCAGAGTTTATTAAATTAACAAACCTTATCTGGTCTAAAAAAAATGTTCTTTAGGTCTAAAAGAACATTTTTATAGCTCTGCCGTAAAGTTATTATTATTTTTCTGATCCAGAAAGAATTGGGAGATTTCCAACCAACAGGAGTTTGGGAAAACTAGTCTAATTCCAAGTCGTGTTAAAATTAACCAGGACAGCATGAAATAGAGTTTTGAACCATCCTAAGCAATTTTTTAAAACATTTTTATATAAGTAAAACTATTTTACTTTATTAAACGTTCATCTAAGCAATGATTTTGCGTACAGTATTATTGATTATCATGGAATATACATTAAACCACTTCGAAGTTTGAAATTTCAACTTAATTTCGAACGTATCACAAATCTTCTCTCATATTTAAATATATGTGAATGTAACAGATATCCTGTAAAATATCTTGACAGGATATCTGACGAAAATCTTTGAAGTTAACTTTGATTTTCTAGAAACTTATAAGCGCTCAAGTAATTATTGTGTTTTCTTATTAGGAAATTGTATTGAAAAAGATTTATGACATAAGTTTATCAGGCTAAATTCACGTCTTAAGTTTATTGCGTCCTAAAGTTTAGGGAGTTTAGGACTAAAGACAAAATAAAGGGTTGCAAATATTGATTTATCTAATTTACAGAGAAAGAGACGTCATTATTTAAAGCGATTTATTAAATGAAGTGTTAAGTTTTCATAACAAAAAACATAACTCACAAAATCATCTATTCGTATTTACCTTTCATGTACCGCTACACTTTTGTTATGTACGATAATTGATCAAAAATAAATAATCATACTACTATAACCCTACAAGGTTTGTCCGGATAGTAATGTCAATTAGTTATTCGGGAAGCGACTATACGTCACAGTGCGCTCTGGAGGGGGGGATGAGTGGAGGGGAATGTCATAGAACGAGCGCACGCATAGGTAGTAGCCTCCGAGCATGTGGAGAGTTCGGCCGGGATTTTTAGTTAAAGCAAGCTAAAATGCAGCGTTCGGTAGAACAACGTATAGCCATGTTTAATACGACTTTTGGCAATGATTGCCTTTCGAATCAATAAGTCTACCGGTGGCACAATACCTTTGTTGAAAGCCGTGAAGAGGTGAGCGATGAACCCCGCGCTGGACGGCCATTAATAACTAATACCGACGAAAACTTTACTAGTGAGAGAGATCTTTTGAACTCGAACCGTCGTTTAAGTGTTCGTTTAGTGTCAAAAATATTACCGATTCCCAAAACTGTCATACACTAAATTATGAGGAACAATTTGGAGCTGTGGAACATGTGCGTGAAGCTGGTGCCCAAAATGTTAACGAACGACCAAAAATCGCGCAGCGTTGAAACATGCCAGGAGCTTTTGGACCTGTGTGAAGAAGACCCCCACTTTTTAGACAACGTGATCAGAGGAGACGAGTCCTGGGATTCGAGTATGATCCCGAGACAAAGAGGAAAAGTTCCGAGTAGCACACAGAAGCGTCCTCTCGCACCAAGCAGGCCAGTATGAGCAAATGAAAAGTCACGACCGTGCTCATTATGTTGTTCGACATCAGACGGCTCGTCTACCATGAGTACGTACCGCAGGGTACATCCGTTACAGGAAAATTCTACGTGGAAGATCCCAAGAGACTCAAACGCAAAGTTCTTCGCGTCCGGTCCGACATCGTGAAGTATTGGAAACTTTACCATGACAATGCCCAGTTAGCAGGTCACAACCAAGGATTTGTGCAAT
The DNA here is from genome assembly GCA_009867245.2 of Adranes taylori. Taxonomy (NCBI): domain Eukaryota; kingdom Metazoa; phylum Arthropoda; class Insecta; order Coleoptera; family Staphylinidae; genus Adranes; species Adranes taylori. Next base: position 7,466 of record WYDF02087413.1, on the reverse strand, counting down.
GCAAGTGTGTCAACAGTTCCCCAGCCTCCCTACAGTCCTGACTTAGCTCCCCAGACTTCCTATTGTTTCCGCGCTTGAAAACTCCAATGAAAGGTCAATATTTTGGGAAGGTTGATAACACCAAAGAGGCTTGCACCAAGGCTTTAAAGGAAATTCTAGAGAAGGACAACCGTGACGCCTTAGATGCCTAGAAATCTTGCTGGTGGCGATGTATCGACTCAGGAGGACACTACTTTGAATCATTTTAATGATTAGTACCCATCTGAGCAATAATTTTTTTCTAGAGTAATTGACATTACTTTCCGGACAAACCTTGTAAATCATATGTGGTTATTTAATTAAACAATTTATAAGCAAAGTTACCTGAAAAATATGAAAATATGTATGTTAAATCTGAGAGGAAAGAAACTTCAATTGTCATATTATGGCTGAAATCATGGTCTTAGTTAGACATATGCAGTTAAGCAACGTTAAAAGGCGGCGACGGGAAAGGTGGTAGGATGTCAGCGCAAAGGAAAAACTGAAACATGCTGAGAATACGGAGATAAAACGATAGACGAGGAAAAAGAAAAAAATGGAGAAGATTTACTGGCTATAATAAGAGATTCGAATTTGAGAAAAGAAGACTAAATGGATGGGGAATGTGTAATGAGAAGTATGAAGGATAAGATAATAAATAATGTAAGGAAGAAGTTTATGAAGGAAATGGAAGACAGACATTTTGATGTATGAATGTACATTAAGTTTGGCAGATAACACATAGGCTTTAAGCTTAGTTGCATACTTAAATATGAATGGAAATGAGAGTGAAACATATCAAGATAAGTATTGGGATTAAATCTAATCAATCAATCCGATTAATCCAATTATACATAATAATTTAATTCAACGTTGCCGAAAATTCGAATCAATAATTAGTCATGGCTCAATCAAACTCAACTCTAGCAAGCTTGCTTAATTTTAAGAAGTCACTAGGTTTATTTCTTCGGTTTATATCTAAATGAGAATTTTTCATCATCAGACTCAACTTCTTGTTACATTGAACATATTTCTATTGCTTGATGCAAAGGATCAAGAAGAATATGAAAAGGAGGATTACCAGTGTTGGAAAGAGAAATATGGAGGAGTGGAATAGTTTTGATGGAGTAAGAAGATAAAAAGTAAGGGAGGTGTTGAAGAGAAGAAATAGAAGAAGGGGAATTGGAATGGAAAGAGGATAATGAAGCACAGGTTAAACTAAAAGGCGCAAGGAGGGAGGCAGAGGAAACAGAAAGTATTAAAAGTTTGGAGTGTGACAGTAATGTATGGAAGTATCTTAAAATTAATGGGGCGATAAAGAAGAATGCCTGAATGTGGATAAGTCTAGAAGAGTGTGAGAACAAAAACAAAGCGGATATGGGGGAGGAGAAAATGGAAAGAGATGAGAGTTGCATGATAAGTGGAAATGGTACGGACGAGAATGAGGAAGATATAAAGCAAGAGGAAGTATTAGGGAAAATAAGTAGAATGGCCAAAGAAAGTGCGACAGGACCTGATGGAATTCCAAGTGAAGTTTGGGGAGTCTGAATAAGAAAGGAATTAAAGCATTACTAAGAGGACTTAATGAGATTTGTAATGGAAGGGAAAGTATGCCTGGAGAATCGAAAAAAGTGAAATAATCCTAATATATAAGAGAGGAAAACACAGTTGAAGAATTATAGGGATAGTGAGATATTTCAGTGAGAACAGGGTGTTGTCAGAATGGGTTTATAAAGGGAAGAGGCACAATTAAAAATCTGGTAATCATATATTACCTGATGTATCAAGAGTTGTGTACAGGAAAGAAATTATGATGGTTTTGGATTTACAAGCAGCGTTTGACAATATAGTGGAAGAAAAGTTATGGATGAGGACGAAATAAGTCAGAATGTCAGAAAGAGTAATCGGGATTGTAAGAGGAATCTAGGAATAGACAAAAGTTAAAGCAAGAGTGCAGAATTGCGTGTCTGAATGGCTGAATGGTTTGAAGTAAGGAAGGGAATAAGACAGGGATATCCAATGAGTAGGAGTTTGTTTAATATTTATATGTCAGATTTGGAAAATGTATTGAGAAACAGACAGTGTGGAGTAGTGATGTTTGGGAAAGCAAAGGCATGGGCGCATCCAGGGACCATGAAACGGGGTGGGGGACATCCTAACTTTCAACTATGATTTATTGATAATATCTTTAACATTAAGCAATGTTTAGCATTAAACAACCATTAGCACGAATGAACAACCGAATGATTGCGCAATTTAGAAGTATGAGGGACGAAAGGGGAAACAGTTATTAAATGTGTGAGAGTGAGAGGCTACGTAGGGTATGTAGAAGCTATGTAGAGGAGGCTATGTAGAGGAGATAAAGACAGGTAAGAGCATTGGGTGAATGCATGTACTGGAAAAAATTGGAGTGATGAAGAAACGTATTTGGCGATGTGTTGAGGAAGAGGAATAAAATGTGTAGTAATAATGGAAAAAAATATTGATGAGAGAATAAAAGAGGGAATGGCATTAAGGGAATGAAATAAAGGAATAGATTCGTAATTCCATCTAAGAGAAGAGTTAGGATGGATTTTGATTTAGTTTTTTGTATTTGTTGTAATTGTTTGTTTATGTTTTTTGTGTTATTTGAGTTTGTAGAGTATTGCAAGAGTATTTTGTTATTTTTATAGGTTTTTTTTTGATTGATATCTCAGATACGCATGTATACATGTCATGTTTGCGAACCACGCAAAGCTCGTGTAAAGCGAGCATGTTTTTCAATTATTAGATCATGACTATTTAAACAATTAATAATACACTGTAGATTAATTTTTAATCAGTATTAATTATTTTGTCGTCTAAATAAATTTTTAAATATATAACAGTATTATTTAATTTTTCACAATTTTTCTTGATACCAATATGAACTATATTATTTATTAAAATAAAATTAGAATAAAAATAATTTTATCCGAAAAGCGCGTCACGAATATGTGGACGATTTTCACTTAAATGCCTTAAAACGCTTATTTGATTTAAGCAATACGCAATTAAAATTTCAACCTCCTGCAACAGAACTAATCCTTATACAAGCGGAATCCATAATTCTCGTTCAACCGCAAGTTAGCTTCGTACCGTTAACTTCGCAGTCAGAGGATTTGTAAAGCGAGGTATTACTGTACTTTTTCCTAAATAATAGAATACTTAATTTATGTGTATTTACATATGATTACGTGTGTAGGCAAAAATAAATGAATGGACCCAGACGCTGCATCATATGCCTATTCATCTTCTGAAATTATACAATAAGAATGTTTAATTTCATATTGTGCGAATGTAGCTTTATATATTATATTCGTATGTGTTATAGCAATGCACGAATATAAAACAAAAGCACACAAGAAAATTTTGATTTTATTCAAATGGTTTTTCCAGTATCTTAGTTACTCCGTATTTAATAAATAATAGAATTATGTAAAATTAGTAATTATAAACAATTAATTTTTATATATTATTTAGCTTATTAAAAGTTTGAGTGAGCGATTAGAGAAAATTTCTTGATGGATCTGAAATAGTGGATATCTTTTCCTACCTCCTTCCAAAAAGAATGTCAAATTGTAACAAAAATAGTATCCATCGATGATAATAAAAATCAAATACAGTAACATCCCACTTAACATTGTTTCAGTATTCTATTCCCGGAATTCCCTGAAATCGCTCGCGGTATTGGTATTTGCTGTAGATGTGTAAAAAGGAAGCGGACGTGCACCAATCATAAGCGATACACTATACAGCGACACATGTATGCATTTTTTCAATGTTCTTTTGTTAGGCTGGTCAGAATAAGGTGGCAACCCAACAGTATTCCCCGAAATTGTATTACAGTATGAAATCGTATCTTCCTTGCGTCACAGTTAATTTATAACCAATTAATTCTATTAATTTTATTGTTGAAAACTGTAGGGAACATGGCAAGTGACTGTTTCTCTGTACCGTAGGGTCATTAGAGATGTATGTGTGTAATAAGCGTCAACTTCAATCTGCGGTTGTAATGTATCAATTATCTATTAGCACTTTTCAGGTAATAGACAATAGTGTATTTTTAGCATTGTACTGTTAGAAAACTGTTGTCTATCAGTCGTGTAAAGTCTACTGTTATTTCGTGTATTTTTGTTATCGCATCGTTAATAAACGGTTATGTTAAGTTAGATTAAGTTCGCAACTTAATTAACGTAACCGTTTATTAATCGTACATAGCAAAAATAGACGATTTTAGTAAAAAAGCCTGTGGACTTACCACGACTGATATACGGCAGTCGCAATAACAAACCTTTTACTAGCGGTACATCAATCTTATTGTGGTTTTGAAAATTAAAATATATTATTTTATATTTTTTGTGATAAATTCAGCAAGTTTTAGTTCTTGGAGCACTGGGTGATTTGAAAGGAAGACGAAAGTAAAGCGGCAATAAAAAGCATTTCGCTGGATACTAAAACACAGCTATTCAGGGGGGCAATGGTAATCTGATAAGTAATTTGATAAGCATTAAGTCTGTCAACGTCAATAGTACAGACGATTTTAAAAAATAAAAAGAAAATCAGTTAAGACAAACTAGGCAACCGCTTGGGGACGCAACTCATGAACGGCAGCACATAACTTGCAATCTCGCATCCAAACTTTGCGAGATTGCAAGTTATGTGCTGTGCCATGTTACACACAGCACATGATTATACTACATATAATGGAAATGTTAGGTTTACCTTAACCCGCGATATCATACAAGCGCTCGTATATCTGTGGTACCGTACTAAACGGTGAAAGCGGCAAATACGAGTGTTTTATAATTCAAATCAGATATTTTGAACGATCTATCTCTATTTCTTATATCAGTAATTCCATTCTATACATTGCTTGTAACCTCATATTTACTTTTGATGACTCAATTCTAATGACTTATAAACTCATACGATTTTTTTAAATTGACATATTTTAAGCTGTCATCTATTCCCATCTACATGTATGTAATATTAAATTATTACATACATGTCTTTCCATCCTGTGGTGTTACATAAGCATCCATCACTCTCTCCTTCTTGCTATTTGCGATGTCAGGATCTTGGCATTCCTCCTTCCTCATTGTGCTCTAGGTCTTGCCATTGATAGTTGTAGTAAGTATATGGTATATTGTTATAGCCTGCGATGCCTCGAGATGATACCATGTCATTGATATGGATTCGTCGTTTTTGTTGTATATTCATTAGGAAAAATGATCAATTAGAGAAAACAGTCTTCCTCCAAATCGAGGAAGATAGCCAGCATCGACAAAAAGACAAGATAAGGGAACTTTTAACATGTTTGACAAAAATAATCACCTGACCTTAAGACAAGTCTTAGCGAAATTGCAAAAGAAAGAGACTAAGGTGAGCTTGATGACTCTCCGTAATAGACTTATTGAAAACGGAATTACTTTTCGAAGCACGTTACAAAACCGTTGGTGTCAGAACAACACAAAAAAATCGTATAAAATGCGCGGAACTTAATATCGAGCGATATTGGTCGGATGCAATATTTACTGATGAAGCATCTTTCTGAGCTTGGATGCTTAAGATCAAGACTTGGTACCCACGCAACTCTCATGTTGTCCAGCGTACCGTAAAACATCCTGTAAAGGTTCATGATTGGAGCTGTTTTAAGATGCGTGGCTTCAGCACATTTTGGGTGTTTACGGGAACACTTAATGCACAGCGCATGCTTAGACTGTACCAAAAAGGACTTCTTCCTTCGGTACGAAAATGGTTTCGTAATCAATGAGATCAGTGGATTCTGCAGGAAGATAATGATCCAAAGCATCGAATCAGGCTTTCCACTAATTGTAAAGTGGAAATGGCAATACTACATTGGAATGGCCTTCTCAGTCGCCGGTTGCTAATGCGATAGAAAATGTTTAGGCGATTATAAAGCAAAAGCTTGGTGGTAAACTTATTTCATCAAAAGAACAACTTTCTACAAACATTAGAAAGATATGAAGGTCGTTCAACTACGCAACTACGCAGCAATCAACTACGCAGCAAATATGCTCCAGAATATGCGACATCGCTGTCATGCGATAATAAACAACAGAGGAGATTAGACTTTATTTAATCGGAATGTGTATTGCAGAATTTATTGGACTATTTGCCAAACAATATTTTTTCGTTATTTACTTGTTTTCTTAAGTTATAGCGCTGCGTTTCTTTTTGTACAGACAATACCTTAATAAAGGAGAAGTGTTCAGTGTACATTTTCTATCGAGAAACGAATGCCTCCATTAAGGTATTGTTACCTGTGTTAGGCAATTTAAAATTCAAGCAAGCTCGTCTCATTAGTTTAATTATAATTTTATGGGGTTATGTAGACACAATAACTGACACAATAAATTAATGTTTATAGGCCAAGGAACAATTTTTGTCTCGCCGAAGGCAAAATGTCGGATAATACGGTTAACCGGCTATCATATCAGAGCCACAATCAATTACCTCCATGTCCCGTATATCCTTGTGAACATAAACTGATTGGTGAAGGACCTTACGATAAATAGACATTACGATAAATAGATATGATTATGTACCGAAAGCGATTTCGAAACCTATTGTAGTCATACCACCACAAAACAATTACACAAGCGATTGTCTATTAAGTGATAAAACTACAAATAGGTATTTTTTATATATTTTTCAGCCATCATTTGGTACTTTGTCAGAATAATTATCTACGACCTGTCCACGACTTCTCAAACGTGTTCAGATTTTCACGCGTGAATTTGGGGAGAATTATAGAAGCTACAACTCGGTGCCGCAACCATATATGTCACGTTTATTTTTGGGTGTTGCTTGAACGCCCCAACGTGACGCGGGTATAAGAGGATCCTTTGTATGGGGTACGTGGCGATTCTCTTCTGACCTAAGTACCGTTTCGTAGAATACTTAGAAAATGCAATTTACTTTAATACTCACTTTAATTTACTTACTACTGAATAATGTTATGAAGTTGTAATTTCTAAAGTCAGAATCTGTGCAGTTATAATCCCCCTAGTTGCACACAACTGGTTAAAATAAAACACTAGACTTTACCACTGGCATGGGTACGAGCACTCTTCTTAGTTTATTCTACTAACTCAATATAAAATTAGCTAAACTCTGTGCAATCCGCACAAGCGAGGTTTGTCTCTTATAGGGAAGGCTGTTAGAATAAAAGAATTATGTAAAGAGTTATCTAAGTTATCTAAAATAAATCAGTACTTATGTTCAATCAATGCGTCTTGTCTTCTTCTTGTGCAGCCCATTTATATCCACTGCTGGATGTAGGCCTCCCCTTTTCTTCTCCATACTTCCCGATCAATTGCCACTTGCTGCCACGTATGTCCTGCTATTCTTTTGATGTCATTTGTCCATCGCTCCGGTGGTCTTCCCATTGGCCTTATTTTTGG
>WYDF02087402.1:0-10980 GCA_009867245.2 Adranes taylori | reverse complement strand
TATATTTATATTTCTTTGTCAGTATGTATTATATATATATATATATATATATATATATATATATATATATTCAATTAAAGATTACTAATAAATCAAATGAATTAGTGTTAAATGAAATAAGCCGTGTTCAAGCTGTCTTATATTAAACGGTACCATAAAACAACATGGTAATCAAAGTAAAAACGGCGCATAGCATAACGATAGGGCAAGAATAATAATAAAAAACGGCGCTTAGCGAAATATTAGCGAAATATAGTGCTGAAATTTAAATGGGGTGACAAAATAATAATACGGAAAGCAGCGGAAAATGGCGGCAATTTCAAGCATACAATATAAATGGTAAAACGGAAGGTATAATCGGAAAATACTACGGGCACGTAACGTCGCCTTAAGAACTGACGTGACTGTGTGCCAAGCGAATGTCACTAGTTTCGGTAGTGATATACACATGAGCGCGTTGCGTTGCATTAAGAACTAACGCTACTTTATGCCAAAGAAATGCCACCAGTTTCGCTAGTAATATACACACGGGCGAGTAGCGTTGCGTTAAGAACTAACGCTACTGTAGGCCAGTGACTACCAATAGTTACACCAACGCTCTTAGTTTAAATGGTTAGAGAAGCTAGGTACTACAGGTGCGTAGCGTTGCATTAAGAACTAATGCTACTGTATACCAAGTGACTAGCACTTGTTTAGTATGTACGCAACGTCGCAATTTGAACAGACGTGGCTGTTGTACTAGTGGTATACACTTTAGTACGTAGGAAATCGATTGCGGGAAAAGAATAGAATGAAGCTATTCAAACACACATGCATCACATTCATACGGTATATCGTACGGTATAACGGAAAAGCTAATCAAAACAGATGCAATATGACTAATATAATGTAAGCTATATAATGTTGCTCACCAAAACGTATGCTTCACTGTTGGTAACTGTCGCTGGTCGCTATTCGATGTTGTTTCTTGCTCGAACTCGAAGACCAAACTTAATTTAAAATACTTTTTTTTTTGTTTTACGCAGGAAGTGGAGAAACCTTCAAAAGGCGCCGGTTGCCCGTGCATCCGACAGTGTGGGATTTTTACCCTAACTAAAAAACCACTCCCTGTTGGGATTGTGTATTGTTGGGAGATTGGAGAGTTTGTTTGAATGATGCTTTAAGATTTATCATCCTCTTCAGCCTGGAACTGGTAATTAATGGAATATTTTTAGAAATTATGGTAAGCTGAAAGCTTGCATATAAGATATACGCTATAGCATTCGCTTTTAAAACACTCAAAGCGGGCCTATTTATAGGTCAAGAGCCATGTGTATCTCCAGCTGCTTGCCACAGAACGTGCAAAAGTTGTCACACATCACGTTGTGACCTGCTACGGGTTTCCAAACCAAATAGTGTGCTCACGAGAGTTAAAACATAAATTAAAGCATCATTAACAATACCTAATACACGGAGAACACAATTGAAAAGAAATAATATTATTTCGGTGCGTACAAACGATCAGCGACAATATCTATTCATGCACGCTTACGTACGTTGACACATAAGGGCAAGGATCATTTCTCTCTCTCTCTCTCGCTCTCTCTCTCTCTCTCTCTCTCTCTCATATGTACCGATATATGCATCCCAAAAATCGCTACATAAATCATTTCATAGCGTACAGCGGTTACTATTCATTATCATATTTGTTTATATAAATCAAAATAATTGTTACGTAATTATTACAAATACGTTTTAAATAATCTTTTAATTTAAATACAACGGAAAAATATATTGAATAATGCTTTCTTATTGCACTAATGAATTCCCCAATTTATTTACTTATCTTAGCAAGTTGTTGTGACATCTTTATTTAAAAATTAGGATAGGAAACGTGTATCCTATCAGTATTTATTTATTTCATATATACAATAATACATACGCTGTCCCGAAGTATTTTTATTTTTCTTTTATTTTATAAGTAACTTTGTTTCAATATTTAGCCTTAAATCGCTCAGAATTATACAACATAATTGAAGGGGTTATTTTATTCTAAACACAAAACTTAATGCAAATACTTTGTTCCACTTTTTCACAAGCATAAAATCGCCGTGATACCAAAACACAAGTAAATTTATTGACCAACAAAACAACAACAAAAATGTGACAGTTCAACTTCTACAACCCGCGAAATTTAAAAATTCCGCGTATTATCATGCCTCGTATATCAATCGTTCGAAATCCTCTTAAAATGAACATAAATGCAGTGAAAAAGAAAATCTATCAGATTGTTCCTCTAATGATAATCTAGTCTTTTCTTAATTTTATGTAGAAAAGAGAAAAAGATAAGCTTATTTCAAATGTGCTATGAGGCTACTAGCATTAAATGTATTTTATCCGACTACATATATCTTAAGAGTTGGAATCTTAATCGGCTGTGAAGAGAAGAACACAATATGAAATGACAATTCATAATCCTACTATACACTAAATATATTACACGAGTACGATCTAATGTAATCTTTTAACATTAGCTCATAAACAGAAAAAAAGCATTTATATTATACTTATTTTTCTCTGTGTTATACAAATCCATATGAGAAGTAGGTATATGCATGTGAAAGATATAGAATCGCTTTTAATGAGATTTCTTATGCGAGCTCAGATCAATAGACAATCTGAACCCGTTTTATACAATGTGGCGGAAATATGCGCCATATTGAATTCTCCCAAGAATTATTTTATATAATGTAAACAACTATTTGTGTACTATTTCGATATCTTTAACAGAATACGACGTTGCTACGTCTATAGCAACGTTAGTAAATAGGTTTCATTGCGATATTTCCGGAACTGTTACAACAGATTTAAATGAAAGTTGTTAGATAGATTTTGTTTGTGTATTTATTTGAAATAGATAAATTCTAAACGGAAGACTTGAGTATACATGGTGTTTTCGGACCAGTTTCTCAAAACCGACTTCCCTTTTTGTCAAGTTTTGTAGCGAATTTATTTTCAAGCAATCCTATGTGTATGTCCTATATGTAAGAGTGCTATATGTATATATATATATATATATATATATATATATATATATATGAGGGTTGTACAACGATTTTACTTCCCCAGATGTAGCCAATTATATCTTATCTTTACCTTACCCACCTAAATATATGTATAAATAGTTATAATGCATTGACAAAGAATAATTGCAGACTTTTAGGAGCATATATTTTACGTTTTGTTATCGGAAAATATATCCCATGTAAAATAATGTAAGTAATCAATATAATAAGTTTTGGCGTCCAGCTTGACGGCGGTAGTAATTGACGCTCACGGCATCAATTGGGCAGGAGGTAGTCGAAATTACTGTTAATATTTTAGAACATCATTACGTAGAATCATTACGTTTCTATGATTCTACGATGAGTTGCTCTCCAATCAGCTTTAACTTGCAAACGAGCGACGAGCTGCGATTCCCCGTCCCGAACAGTGACTAGCCAACCACGGGCTAGTGGTGGCAAGCTTTTATGTAGAAACCATTCAAGGCGGTGTATATTCTATACAAATAATAGAAAAATTATACGAAGATAACTCACCACCCCCTCTCCCCACCAGAAGTTAAATAAACCCACCAACGTTGTTTGTCAAAATATGCATCTTATCGAACTCTCGTGCAGACGAGGTTACGAGAAGCCAATAAACCCATTAAAAGGGAGGTCGTAAATCTTTCTCTAGGCGAGAGCAATGAACGCGGGTTCAACGTCCTTACTAAGAGGTTATTTGTTCGAATTAAAATCGCCAGAAACCTATGTTAAAAAGGACCAACGTTTTGACTCGCTAAAAGCGCGAGTCAAAAGAGAGCACGAAACATATTCCTCTCTCTTGTTTGATACCTATTTTTTGTTCATCTTCTACATTCGATGGACATGCACAAAAAATATAAGGCATTTTTTGTTCGTACTTAGTTCTCGATTGAATCGCACAAAAAAGCAGGAGATATCTGCTTAGGACAAAAACCAAAGGGAAAAGAAGGTTACTACGAAATATGATGCTATTGCTTACCATCTCACTTGCTCCGCTGTCTCAAGTCTACAAAATATCTCAAAAATCTACGCAAGAAAAAACAGGAAAGACTAAATATCTAACTACGCTAGCATCAAACTACTATTACTCTATTCTTCTACTCTTTTTCTCACAATTTTTTTGTTCCTTTTTCCATTTCATCGTGCTTGAGATGCGAAAACGAGGAGGCCGCCGTGAAGAACTTGGACAGAAAGTATCGACAAATCGAGAACAGCGGGGACGATCACGAGCCGACTCCAGCGGTATCCAACTATCCACGTTGTCTGCGGACTCCGCGCCTCATTTGCCTCACCAGAATCCAAGCAACAAGAAAATTCTCTCTCAGCGCCAGGTTCGCTGATACCAACAATCTCTCCAGTCAATCAAGCGACGTTCCATTATCGCCGACTCCTGGTAAGAGATGGCTATATTCAACAACTCTTGAGGACCATCATCAATGCCTTTTTAGATACTACTTTGGCGACAGCGACTATTGACCGCATATCCATTTTTACAACATCTCCATAAATTCTACATCTTCATCTTCAACTGCATATTATTGTTTTCGTTATCTAACCACCGTTCAACAATGTAATCCAGACAGCACCGGGAACTGTAATTTCGAGCCTTGTCATAACAAAAGAGAAATTTCACTCAAGAACCGACCTCATGACTGAAATATGAATAAAAATCAAAATCATATCTAGTTCTGACTTTTGTTTTTCAACTTTTTTTATTGAAATGAAATGGAACAATCCAACATTTTTCAATGATAATTAACTTCAATTATAATTGTCTGTCAATTAAAATCGCGAGTCGAGCCATTCTACGTATTATTAATATTAGGAACAATAAACATTACTATTTTAGCATATGTGTGTATTCATGAGTGTTAAGGTCACCCGGTATGTAATGTGAATGATTTTGATTGAAAATCTGTGTCTTCAAAAAATCATCCCATCCGGGATTTTCTCATTGCCGGCCAGGTGCTCTACCTACTGAGCTAGCAGGATGATGATTTCACAGACATTCTTTTATATGTGTTTATGCAATTCTTGAACTCGTATACAATATGTAACTTTTATTAAACAGCACGTTGCAGTATTGTACCATAACATCCAAGCATGGTTTTCGCTTCATCCGCCATGTGTAGATACTAGTACTGTTTTGTTATTCTTTACACATATATTTTAATTTCCATGCTTTCTTCGCCTTATAGAGAGGCTCCTAAGAATAAATGATGTGTGTTTTCATTAGTGTTAAGGGTATTTGGCATGTAATGTGAATGATTTTGAAAATTAAAATGAATATCTGTCTTGATAAAATCATCCCACCCGGGGCTCGAACCTACGAACTTCTGAGTTCCGATCAGGTGATCTACTTACTAAGCTATCAGGATGATGATCCGTAGGTCAGTAGGTAGAGCACCTGACCGGCAATCAGAAGGTCCCAGGTTCGATCCGCGGGTGGGATGATTTTATCAATACAGATATTCATTTTAATTTTCAAAATCATTCACATTATTATTTTACTTTGTTATTGCGTATACATATGTGTTTACCCATAGATATAAATTTCTGTACTTAATAATAATAATGGACATTAGCCACTTTCTTTCCCATTCCCTGAGAGCTCATCAATGAGCATTTTATGTTACCAACGATCAGAATAAGCATTTTATGCTACCAACAATCAGAATAATTAAAGCAGTATAGTGGTTAATAGCAAAATCACGATCTAGCTTTAATGAGATTCAATTTTGGTAAAATCTTATGAGATGTATAAACTGAAATTGCGTAGCTTAACAAATAATTGTAGGTATTAGTTGCAATTTTGGGAGGATTTTATTTAATTGCGAGTGAGATTCCAACTTACCACGCTCTAGTAGGTTTGAATATGTACATTGAATATATCAATTATGATATAAAATCAATTTAGGGTGGGAAGCGGATTTTAGGTTGGTATTTCCCTCAATTATTTTTAAAAATGACATTTAATTGTTCGAATAACTTGTATGGTTGGCATACTATTGTGCCATTTAAGGCGTCACCTAGTAAGATTGTTAAGATCGAGAAGTATTTAACACATAAAGGGTCAAAGCTCATTTATATCACCTTTGTGTTACATCTTTAGTTATTTACATGTTTCGTTTAGTATGTTTAGTTTTGATATGTTTAGTATCAATACAGAGGCGCGTGTATTGCGTATTCAATTTAGAGCACAATGTATTTAATTCAAAGGCTCGCGGGGCAAGCCTTCTACTGCATAACAAAATTTGCTCACGTATTACGCCAAGCCCATACAATGGGACCAATGTTGGCGTCAACAAGGATCGTTCAATTTGTGGATAAAGAATATTGTGTTGACAAAATTATATTACTCAAGGAGATGTGGTAAAATGGAAAAGTTTTTTAGTTTCTGGAGCTTTATCAAACGGATCCAGCGTTATAGAATAAAAACCACCGAAATTGCGAAATTTGCAGACGTTCTTCTACGCGGACCTTTTTCTTCTTTTAGCTGTGAGATATTAAAATAAGCAGTGTTCAGTACAGCAAACGCAACCACGGCAAGTTCTACTTCCGGCATATTCATGTTGGCTCTGCTTGAGACTAAGTGCTTCAGATGTTTCCTCTGCTTGGCTCCAATCAACCCAATATGTGGAGGCTCAACAGAACAATACTCGAATATTAGCCCACTTTGGCGGCAACATATACGGTTCCGGTCTTACATGCGGGATCTTGATGTCTATCATACAGAAGCGTACTTAGCACGATGCAGGACTTACATCTGTATGGTACCAAATGCAAAAGTGTATTTTATGTACAACGATATATGTAATGGACTGCCTCCTAATCCACTAATAGCACTTTTGGCATGTATTTAATTCGAACTGGGACAAAGCATGCCTTTACTGTATAGTCAAAGATGTGACATGTTGTATCCAATTCTGTTTGCAAACCTTGTTACAGAATTTATTTTATTCTGATTCGACTAAGAAAGTCTCAAATTTCTATTATTCTTTTTATAAGTACATTAATATATCTAGCTAGGTAAACACATATGCATATACGCAATAACATAGTAATAAAATAAGGTTTATTGCTCATAGTACAATTACAATTACAATTACAAAACCTTTCTTGGCATCTAACAAAACACAAAACAATAAATTACAATAATTCCACTAAACCTAAATAATTAACAATTTCTTAAATAAACTACCATCCATATAATTGTTACCTTACCCTTCCTGACTCTTTAATATTACCCAATCAGTACACAGTTGACGTTATGTGATGAATTGTTGATAATATGAGATACGTTGTATGATCTATAGCATGAATTGTTGAAGAGATGAAGGGATTTTTGACGAGGAGGAAGTGATGTGTGTATGAAGGTTTTACGGAGGAAACAGTTGTAGGTGATGCTCTTCACGTATCACAGGTACAACCATCCCTTGTCTGGAGTAACCGCACATCGCCTGGAGCTGTATGTGGAATTGGTGAACCTGGAATGACTTTGATTCTTCCTGTTGCTTCGGTGGTGTTGATGTTGCAGGTGCATCTACCAGCATGCGTGGTGTACGCGGACAGGTTAACTTGATGGACCTCTCTGCAGGTCGAGCTGTGGCATTCTCGTTGGCTTGATGCTCTTCTGGTTAGCCTCTCTCTTCTTCTGACTTTTTCACCCTCGTTTCTCTTTGACGAAGTAGATAACAAGGAAGGGTATATAAAATATATGTGAGTGAATGAAATGAGTATGAAAATGATGACAAGATAACGATAGATTGAACAGAATATAATAGTGTAATATCTATGTATATTTGACCTGATGATCGTAGATTTACTATTGGCGTGGTTTATTTTAATATAGATTTAATAAAATACAATAAAAATATTGCTACTGGCCCTTAATTCAAGCAAATCAGATTCAAAATCGCGATTTTGCTCACATTTCAAGAAGGTGATTATTCAAAGAGATGTTATCCAAAACATGCGAAATTGCTCACTCGAAAATGACTACCACAAGCCCCAAAATGCATCTGGTGAAGAACACACGTGGCATGTCGCCGATGGACAGTTAAATTTTGCGTAGCTAACGGTAAGATGGGCTTCGCTTGAAGGAAATTTCGATAGGAAATTTTAGGAAGTTCAAAACTCCGACCAATAGAAAAATTTCTTTGGTCCGTTGATATTTTTAAGGATCAATGTTGCATTATTTTGCTGATGAAAATCTACGTACGCATATGTTACTTTAATTAAGTTCTTTACTCCCATAAGAGTAAAGAACAAGTAATGAATTGCTAAAGTACTATTCCCTTCAAATGTAGAAACAGCCAGTGAGAGAAGACCATCGATCGCAAACACAAAGGGTGAGAAGCGTAACGGTTTATTGAAAATGAGTGGGTGAAAGAATCGTTAAGTGCTAAACTTTTTGATTAAACTTATAATAATAGGTTTTTGCAAAAACCAGATACGGAAATATAAACTGTCGGTGTAATTAATAGACATACATATCTAGGCAAGAACAAACTCGTAAAGTTCAGTCCGCACAAGAATATATGGGCGGCAGCCTTTGAATATATTTGTTCTGCATATAATTGGGACGTCGGCATCATTTGAGTATATTTCTTCCGTATTGAGCGGCTTCGTTTGATATATTTATATAATTTCGCGCCATAGTATCCAAAAGAATGAAATGTTATTTGACAATTTATATTTCTCTTATTAAATAATGAAGCGTATTAAATTGATTTCTTAAATTAATTTAATTTGGATTAATTAGCCTGAAAGAACCTTAGACCCTTACAACTTGATTTTAAGTTTACTTTGGTTGTTGATTTAAAATTTCTTATCTCCGTATATGTTATTTTGTTTTTCTTAAATATTGCTTATTGAGTTTTTTATACTGATATGTAGTTAATATTGCAATGTACGATTTAATTACCTTAATGCGTTTATGTAAATGTTGTTAGTACTCTGATACTTCTATATCGAAGTTTATTGATAATTGAAAATACTTATAATAATGTAGTTTAACAATTCAATTGATGTGTAATGTGTATTCTTATGTTATATACTTAGTGTTATAAAATCTATACTATAATGCATTGGCAATAGACTTTGAACGAACATTTTAATATAGCGAAGTGCAAATAATCATGATGAAAGCAAAGCGATTGTGTTAAGAGCTACTTAAGATGCATTAAAAGTAATCATTGTTGCATAAATACGTTTCTATAGCTATGCGTGTACAGTATTGATACATAATAATATATAATATATTTAGATTTTCCTGCTGATGCATTTTTATTTATTTCTTATAACGGATGTTTACAAATAAGAGTTGCCATGTAAATAAGTAATTGAATATTCAGACTGATATTTTATAAACAAAATCAACAAATATAGATTTCACTATCGAAAATGTAAAGGATAAACAGGAAAGACCAATAAAGCCCTAAGTAACACAATAGTAACAATTCGAATAAAAACACAACTAACAATCAATTATTTTATACCATTGATCGCAAACTGTAGTGGTAACCCTAATATTTCCCTTACTTATCGAATACTGTTCAGTTAGCACGAAATATTTATGGCAAATCGTGAGATGGATAAACAGATCAGTGAGGAATTCTTCCTTTTTCATAAGTATCGGTAAGAAATAAATATAAAATGGGATAATTATAACTAATCTATTAGCAAACCCTATATTCAGGCCCATCTATTACAAAATGTTATTAAAAAAAAAATGCGAGCAACGAAAATATATACCACATGTTCCATTAAGGCCGACCAACGGTTGTATATTAGAAAATATAATACTTAGAACTTTGAGATAATTTATTCATTTATAAAGTTGCCAGGAAAAATCTCCGAATGTTATTTTGAAGTTTGGCAATTTGGCTAAAAGTTCAAATTTTCAAATAGACTTTTTTATAGAAACTCCTTTTAAAGTAGATATACTTTGGTGGTATAGTTAAAAAGACTTAAGGCTCGATTACATTGAGCAAGTAGTCAGTGAATTTACTAGCTGCTGTACTGCGTCTCATAGAATAAAATTTTGATCACCTTAAAGTTATTTAAAAGTGGATTCTGGTAATTCACTAGACATGTCGTCTGAGACGATAGTCCTAGGATTAATTCTGGACAAAAGTTTAAGATGGGATACTCATGTTGATAGCCTTTGCGCAAATCTAGCAAATAGTTGTTATGCCTTTAAAGTTGCCTCCGTTCATTGTAGCAAAGAAATCCTGTTAAAATGATGGTAATTTTTTTCAATAATAAAATATGGAATAATGTTTCGGGATGGAGCATAGAATTATCTTATAATGAGAACCTTTGTTTTGTGAAAGCGCGCAGTGAGGATTGTGTTTAATTTGACACATACGGAAATTTGTTGGCCGGTAGTTTATAAATATAACTTAATGACAGTATATGCTATCTACATTTTTACTATAGTTTGTTTTGTTTTTAAAAATCAAACTTTTTTCAATCAACATGGCCTACGAAAACATGAACATATTACGCGAGAGAGAAACGTATTGCTATTGTCAAAACACAGGTTGTAACTCTATGACATACCTGGCATACCTTAAAGAGATTGCAATTTATATAACGCTCTGGCTTATAATCTAATAGTTTTTATAAAAAATCTAATAGTGCTTATGGCCGATTCTAAACCTCCAAGAGGTGTTCCAAAGTCACTCTAAAATGGTAACCGTTCCGCAAAATTTGAATAAAGTTTAAAACAAATTAACAATTTTAGCGGGGGGCGAAAATTTTAAATTGGAGATGAAAACGTAGTTGTCGTCTAAGCCTTAGACTATGCCAAGTAAAGGAATAACCAAGTAAAGGAATATTGTAGTAAAGTCCATCAATTATATTCGCAAAAACGGTATGAACCATCGAACATTCCGGAATTTCTTAAATG
>WYDF02087380.1:0-10980 GCA_009867245.2 Adranes taylori | reverse complement strand
AGGAGACTAAGGATGAGGCATATCAGGTCATCTCATCCATGGGGGATCAGGTGGAGGTAGTTATAGAGAAAGAGACACTGAGGGGAGAGAAGAGGTCAGGGGAGGGGGGGACAAGATGGAGGGAGGTAGAATGGGGAGGAGAGGAAAGGGAAAAGGGGAGAGTGGGTACAGAGCGAGACAGGGACAGAAAGAGAAAATAGGATAAAGGCTGAAAATGTATGGAGAAGTGAATATTAAATGTATTATAGATGAATATGTACATGATATTAAGTTTAGGTTTAAATTGAATAGTTTGGATTTATGATTAGGTTATATTAGGACAATTAGAAGGGGATAGAATATTATTGAACAAATGAAGGGTAGGCAGGGGTCAAGAAGGTTACGGGTTTGAAATTAGTGGTAAAGATAAAGGAAGAAAGAAGAGAGAGGGTAGGAGGATGACAAGGTTTTGTTAGGGTTTCTAAACTTAACAGGTGTTAGTGATAGTTTCTAGTAACTTATGTTTAGGTATTGCATTTAGTTCTTTTTGTTTATTTTTATTCTTTTTTTATCTCTTTCACATGTATTGTAATTTATGTAAATTATGCCAATAAAGGTTCATTAATTAATTACTTTCTTTAATTTAACTCCCGATAAATTTAACTACCCTCGCTACTCTGAGAAAAACCGCCACGTCTTAGGGAGGCAAAAAATGGGTCGTGACAATTTGTAAGATCTTACATGCGCGGACGTAGATGACTCATTGTTAATTGCCCTATATTATTTGTTCATATGACAACGTTTTGAAATAAATCTATTTATCTTGCTCTACGCTATGTTTTAGCCTCTGTTGCACTGACTATTGTTACACTTTCAATTATAACTAATTAAAGTAGCGTATTACTAACTCTGTACATACCTAATTTTGAATAATCCATGCAAACTCCCAAAGTGTCTCTTTATAGCGTAACTAAAAATGCGGACCAAAACGAGCCCCCGAGACTAGAGCTGAAGAGTGCAATCGTGAACTTGTCCATCTTAGAATGAAATTCAGCCGCTTCTGTTGATCACCTGCTTTCGAATTTTAAGTTAATTAATAGGTTTTAATTTTTTTTTGAATGTCATAGAACCTTACTGAAGTTTGAATTTATTACAATATAATTTATAGACATAGACAAAGGTAACCTACTTGCATCCAGATTATAATAAAATTGAACTCCTTACATCTGGCAATCAGTACGTGGCAATAGAGACTTTCATATAGTTATATTTCTTGCGTGACAAATTTAAAATTCAAGAATAAAAAACAGTACTCCTACTCTAAAATTTGAAAACATTTATTGATCTTTACAAAACCATGACGCTTTTCTGGGTCAATAAATGCCCCATCTTCAGACTACAAGAATTAATTAACAAAAGTCATCAATTTTAATAAATAACTCATCAAAACATTAAGTTTAACAATTACAGTTTCTAAAAATATAGGCACAATTGACTTTACTTATTACCGACATTCTGAACATTAGTAATTATTATAAAAATATTAATCAACGAAATTTATCATCAAAGTTAGTCAATAAAAATAAAACATTTATAAACACTTTGATAAATTATACTACTTAAAAAAAATTATAAAAGTAGTTAATTATCCACCAAAAATATAAATGAAAAAGTTTAATGGCTTTTAACAATAAGAAAAGAACAAAACAGTGACTGCCTTAATCCAAACGAAAAATTAAACTACTGTTATGTAAACGTGAGAATCTTACCTTCAAATTTGATTCAAAAGAACGGAGGAAGAAAAAACACACTTAAATGTGATTCCAAAAGAAACAGAAAATTTTGTATAAAACTGATTTATACACTAGTATAATCATTAAATTTGTAGAATAATAAATTCTGAATGCATATTAAGCATTGTAAATTTTAAAACCCCATATTGTCAAATGTTTAATATTTAGCTATTTTTATATTTTACACGAGCTTTTTTTATATTTCACACTTATTTGCATCGGGAGTTAGATTCCTCTTCCTACTAATATGCAGAATCTTTGCATCATTATTCACATCAAAATCGTGATCAAAAAAATAAAATATGTTCAGCGAATAATGATTTTTCAGAGCGATTCAATCTAATCACACGGAGATGTTCTTTAAATCTGACGTGGAATTTTCTGTTAGTCATACCTATATAAAACTTATCACACGAGCTACAATTTAAAGAATAAACACCTGTTTGGCAATTTATAGGTAATAAATCTTTATTATTCATAATCTTACAGAAAATGTTTTTATTTTTGAAACTAATGTTAATATAAATTTTTTTAAACAAAATTGGTATTAAATTACTCGATTGATTCAAATAAGTCATAGAATAAAATTTTGTACCTTTATCTATTTCTACGCTTTTTACTGTTATATCCTTTTTTTCTCTGTTTATTTAAAAATATTTTTTAAATTTTATTATCCCCATAATCATTTGATAAAGCCAACCCTCTAATGATATTGACTTCCTATTCAAAATCATTCAGAAATAGTGGAACATGTATAGCTCTATGAATTAATGAGTGAAAACCTGCGACTTTATGAGAATTAGGATGATCTGAGTTATATGGTATTAAATTATCTGTGAAGGTATTTTTTCTGAAAATCTTGAATCTTATCCTATCAACTTCGTGATATAATAGGTTATCTAAAAACGGAATCACATTATTTGAACGAAGTTCTTGGGTAAACTGTACATTAAAGGAATTAAAATAGTCCTTAATTGTCATAACGTCCAACTCACTCCCTTCTATAATAACTAAAATATCATCAACATATGTTTTAAAATAAAGAATCTTAGAGACAAGCATTGGTTTGAATCAAAGATTCTTTCTTCCAAGTCCTTCATAAAAATTTCTGCTAATAACGGCTCTCACCCATAGCTAAGCCCAAAGCTAGCATGAACCCATAGCTAAGCTTAGTTAAGCTAAATTAAAAATTTTTGTTTCAGTGTTATTCGTTATATACGGATGGTACATCTGAGTACTCCAAAAAAATTTTCCACAACTATTTATATGCCATCAGCTGTATGCTATCAGCATGCAAATACCGAATATATTATTTGTCTATCGTTTTCATTTGAGTAAAGCCGGATTTAGAAAAAATCAAGAATTTGAACTTGTCACTTTTATAGAGAGTAAATTTTGAAATAGGAAAATGGTTAACCGACATATTCGGTTTGTCATTTTTGGAACCGGAAGAAGTTGGCAATGTATTTGCCACTAAAATGATGGCAAATAAAAAAACAATGACCGTTTGACACAATTGCGCGAATTTTTAATTGCCACATATATCGCCGAAAATTCAAAATTTCCTCCTAGAATGTGGGCATCGTCAAATAATTAACTTCTTCGCACAACTAATGCTTGTGCGTCATTTCACTCAAAGTTCAATAGATAGTACAATACTATAAAAAGATTTTGAGATCGGTTAAAAATGTGCTTTCTGCAAATATGCACTTTCATTTGAAATGGGTCATGCTCTACTGGCATAAAATTATGTTCGTTTTCTCATAAACAAGTATGATATGAGAGTATATTAGCTATAAAGGATTAAATTTATCATCGTCTCGCAACTGCACTATGCGAAAATTTTATACCTCGCATTTTTGTCCCACAACTGATTTATATTTTTAAAGGGCTAAGCTGACCTAGTAATTGCACTCCTCCGCATGCTGAAGGGGTTCTTATAACAGTTATTCATAATGGAACAGTTACATTAGTTACTTGTTTTTAAATTTAGTTACTGAATTTGGCAACCTTAAACATTGTAATTTAATAACTTCATTTGCTGATTGATCATGTTGGTCATGTCATAATGTGTTCCTTGCTGATTGTCTCCAATTAGTGAAACATTGCAAGTTGATAATGGGCATGTTTAAATAATACGTGTTAGAATTAATTTGTTTAAGGTGGTTTCACATGAAATCCAAAATAAAAATCTAATTTTAAAGTAATGTTCTAACATTACGTTTTTTCTTTTTATTTAATAGAATTCAGTTAAGGATGGCTTTTCGAGTAAGAATGCTCGAATAATAATTTTTATTATCATAATTTACTGAGAATTTCTAGACAACATTTTTTATTGGTTTTATTAATTTTCTAACTTCAAAAAGAATTTAAATATGTTCCTTTAGTTGGCTGTTATAAAAATATGTTTTTTTATCCCTATGATTTCAAATTGTTATACGGTAAATAAATAATAAAAAAACATTACATAAATTGTTCACTACAGATTATTTATACCTCGTTTGAGGATTTATATGTTAATTGACGATTGTATACTAAGTGATTTTTGGCGTACTAAGTGACACTAATCAATGGCGAAGGGGATTAAGAAAGTTCAAACCGCCATTTTATATCAGATTTAAATTATTCTTTAAAATTCAATAAAATTATTCGTATTTAATAGATATGTGATTGGTTTGAACCCCTCCCGAAATTATAAATTGGACCCGCCACTGATAACAACATTTATTAAATTACAAGAGTACAAGATCTTATAGATCTTAAACGAATAATATTTTTTCCCATAAGTTTTGTATGCGTATTTATATGTTGATTTTCGGTTGCCACGGTAACCAGTGGAGAGTTTTAAGATGTCAGAGAACCATTCATGTTTGGTATCATTTTAAAGAGAATCACAAGGACTATCGAAATGTATAAAAATATGTCAAAATGTATATTGAACCTTTTCTTATTCCTCAGAAGCAGCTCAGTATATTCAATTGCTTATAATGGCAAAATTGAGGTCTCTTAGTCTTATATAAGTTCTCTAAGTTTAATTTTTCCAAGTCTTATAGGAACAGAGATTTTCAGGTAGTACAATTTGTTTCAAGGTCAAATTACTCCCAAGATTGCGCGACCGTTTTTTAACTCTCTTAATTGTTTTAATATTAAAAGAACTTTCGGTAGAAGAAATAAAAAGCAATTGCATTAGGCGTTTTCGAGAAAATGGGCCTCTAAGATTGTAAAAAAACTTACTTAAAAGAAGTTTATACGTTAATTTATATATGATTTGAGAGAAAAATGTTTCAAATAAAATCGAAGGAGCTTTAGATAGACCATACAATAAATATTATTCGACTATCTTTTATAGCTTCTGAGATATATCGAAAAATTTGTTAACTTTAAAACGTGGCAACGTCGCGTTCTATAGCAGATAGAGACATGAGACTAATTTTATGAGCAGGTCCCGTATTGTAGCATGACCGGTGATACGCTCCACCTTCAAGATGCGTAGTAAATTCTTAGCTACTATGATTATTACGTGCACTCGCTTAAAATTGTTTGTATTTCTTGTTTCCGAATACTTTCTCTGTATTACACTAACTTATACTTTACCCATCAAATATCTCTCCCATCGACCATAGTAAACTACGAGAGCTTGTATTTACAAAATTTCATCCTCTTAGTTTTAAAACTGAATTTCTGAATTATTTTTAAAAATTTTTTTTATACTTGCGATAAATTGTTCCTTGCTCTTTGAATTACGTATAAACTGGGTGTAGTGATGTAAATACAATGGACCAATGGTGAAATAGAAAAAAAGTCTTTCATATACTTATACGTACTATTTATATTTAGTTCAAAACTAGCTTAGTTCATAACTTTTCGCACAGATTGAAAGGCGTGAAGCACGGCCCAATTGGCAATAAGCATTTTATTACATGCCTCCAAATAGTCTTGTTTTCAGAAATTACTTAGGTACGTAGGTACTATCCCTTTCCATGTTTTTATTGCGTTTTGTAAAATATTCTTGTTGCTTGTAAATGGTTAAAAGTTTTATATGCATCTGTGAGAAAGGGAGGGCATAAGGCGTTTCTACGCGAAATGAACCGAATTGTGACTCATGTTCTCTCATCGGCGGTGGGCAAGGAAATACGTACACATATAGTATATGAAGGGTAAAAATGAAAATGCTTTTAATAAAAGTTTGACATTTTACATTATGACTAAAATACAATTAACATGCCTACTAAAACTTTATATGAACTGTTGAAATAAATAAATCCTAAGGTTTTTTCTGTTTGTTTGTAAAATTCATTAGAAGAAATTTAAAATCGGACATTTATTTTTGAACATTAGTATATTGTAATGTGGCTAGCCTGAATATTAAAAAAAAGAGCCGGCAAATAAAAACTTTTGATATTTGAAACCAGACACTAGATATAATCAAAATCATTTCAAATCATATTTTCATTATCAATCAGCATATATATTTATCGCTTAAAGTGTTTTGGCATTTATTATTTTCTTAATGTTATATTATATAAATATTAAGAGCCCCTCTCCTGCATTGTGGCGTTTTGTACCTTCTAGTAATGCCACTTTAAGCCACTTTAACGTTATCAATAATATTTACAGTAAAAAAGTTGTCGGCTCCACTGTGCACTCGTTTTAGTTTCTTTCCTAGTAACTTTGGTATTTGGCCATGGCCTTCAAAATAATGTAAATTAATCAAAGTATAATAGGAGTAATTATTTGGTTGTTAAAAACTAAAGATTATATATATATATATTCCTTGTTGTGATATATATATATATATATATATATATATATATATATTGTCCTTCATTGGTATCCTTGTTGTATGGCAATCAACCTTCGACTTTGTTCGGTCCATCCAGGCATATCAAAGCGACAACATTGTGCAGACGAGCACATAGAAGGAGAAAAAATGCAGATGGATTTCTGCTTGCCTAAAACCTTGACTCTAGCGGAGCGGAGGTTTGTCGGTAACAAACGCTGGGCCAAGGTTAGAAGCCAAGAACGTTAGTGACAAGGGCCGTAATTCGCACGCGCGTGAATTTAGCAAATCTTTTCACATTGTTATAATTTGAACGAATTTCAAACTTACCTTTATTAGAAAATCATTTTATTTATTTATTTTGTTATAGAAGTTATTTAAAATCTTTGCTATAAAAACTGGTAGTAGAAAATAGTTTAAAATTGTACTCCGGCTAGGAAATGACAGAATTGCAACATCTGGATTGTTCGACGGTGATAAAACAAAATTACACTAATAAATTAAACCAGTGTATATCCTTGTATCCTTTGTTTTTACCTGAGGAGGTCCGTGAGAACAAAAGAGTGCTTCTAGAAAATTGTTTGTCTGTATGTACTGATTTGAATGAGATTTGATATGCAGATTTGATCTCAGCTTGATTTAGGCAAAATGGCGAATACGTAGAATTTCCCAAAAACTTCCCAAAAATTCAAAACTTAACGTAGGCATCTGAAACGTTGTACACAAATATTTTTATAGAATTGTAATATTTGCAATAGAATGCGACGTTGCTAAGTCCACATTTGGCACGTGCTTTTTGTGATATCTCTGGAACCGTTGCAGATAAAACATTCAAACAAACTTTATTATATAGTGCCTTAACAATGCTTTTGTTTTTATTTCAAATATATACGTGGTTTTGGAGTGACGTATGATGGTTTTCTACGTCACCTCCTTTTATACATATCATGCTGCTATCTTGAGAGAATAGTGTTTATGTGGCATTAAATCAGTGTATAATTTTTTCAGTGTGTATTTTGGATGGCTGATAGTAAAATTCGGCCGTTGACAGGAAAAAGACTCCAAATGGGCAAAAACTTTTACCAAAGATAACATTCTTTGACAGAAAGGAATTGCAAGACTCATGAACTCAGATGATGATCGTGCAGATCCAGATTTTATAAATTCATAGTTTGAATCAAATATTCTGATAATAGGGAATAGGGAACGTGCAGATTTAGATACATCTCTGTTAGATGAGTCCAGCATTGACTACTCTGCTGATATTTTCGATAATTCAAATTTAGTGACCTTCACAAATATTCCAGCTCCAACTTCGTCAATCAACTAGAATGAGACTTTATGTGATTCAGTGGTAGATGCCACTAAATAAATTCACAAGTGAGAAACAGCTGTTAGTTCGACTCGAGAGTAAATCATGATTCATAACTTCCCACTTGAGGTTCCTTACTAGTGCTTTATAATTTTAGTTAAAAAACAAAAGCGTTATTTTGATAAATGTTATATCTATGGTAACTTAAGAGACAAAGGCTAACGTACAGAATTAACTATAGAACAATTAAAAATCTTTATTAGATTATTATTTTTAGGGATCATTATTTTTTATATGTAGACAGATATGTAGAAACATCAAATCCCAGGTCCTTGACAAATAGTATAGATTTGGAACTATACCAATCGTTAAATTGGGAGATACAAGCTGCTACGCGCAGAGACAAAAATAAATATCTGATGAATATTTGTATAGAAATTTAGAATTTTTCTGATACCAGTAACTCCAAAGACCGGTTCCAGAAGATACATTCCATCACTCAGGAGTTCAAACCCCGACATTGGGCAATTAAAGATCAACATGATTGTTTGAATACAGAACTAGAACAAATTGCATCGGTGTTGGGGGTGGCAAACTTTTCTGGCAATCTGTGTGCTGACCCTAATGCTATTTATGGAGATATGGGGAACTATGAGGCGGAACTGGATATACTGTTAGATGAGGTGAAAATGATGAGATGAGGTCACAAATAACAAATTAAGAGAAGGTAAAGTAATAGGAATCGACAGAATATCAGCAGAAGTCAAAACGAAAGGGGGGCAAATTTTTTTGCATACATTGTGTCACAAGATTTGGAAAACAGGCTTATGTCCAGAAGACTGGTCAACTTCAGTATTGCTTCCCCTACAAAAGAAAGGGTCAGAAACAGTCTGCGGAAACTATCGTCTGATAGCCCTGATATCACATTCTCGCAAGATTATGTTGTATATGCTTCAAGCGAGACTACAAGCCTTCCTGCTACATCAAATAGCTCCAGAACAGACCGGATTTGTGAAAGGATGGGGTACTTGAAAACAAATTTTAAATGCGAGGCAGCTTATAGAGAAGGTCCGAGAATACTCAGTACCGATGTATCTGTGCTTTGTAAATTATGAGAAAGCGTTTGATAACGTTCGTATGTCCAGGCTATGGATGACTTTAGCAAAATTTAGAGTACCATGCCATATTATCACTGTCGTCAAAAGTTTACAGGCGAGAATTTACAGGCGGTCATTAAAATCGATAACATATTATCAGAAAAATGTTATCATGAAAAATCTACTTTTACCTCTACTCGACAACATCTATAGCGAATTAGTGATGCGGCGCACTTTAGAGAACTGGAACGGAGGAGTGAAGATTGGTGGAAAGCGCTTTTCAAACCTTCGATTTGCGATTGATACTCTTCTAATAGCTAACAGCACCGAAGACCTTTTAGAGTTTCTTCAAAGACTGGAAGAGGTAAGCGGAGACTGTGGGCTCAAAATAAATGTCAACAAGACGTAAGTCATGGTAGTAGACCAAGGTAACGAAAATCGATCTACAAATATAGGGAACTTTGAAGTCGTCGAAAATTTTGTGTTTTTAGGCTCTATGTTCCATAAGTCCGTCTTTTGCGAATTGGAAATAAGACGGCGAATTGAAATTGCCCGCTCGGCCATGATAAAATTAACAAAAATTTGGAAAGATTGTAATAAACGCCCTAGTTTTTTCCTTTTTTTTTCGTATGTTTCAGAGACTTGGGTAGTCCGTTTCAACGACAGGAGAAGATTAGATGCGTTTGAAATGTGGGTCTGGCGCAGGATGCTGCGAGTTCCTTGGACGGCTAGAAGAACAAATGTCTCCATCTTAAATGAGGTCAAACCCGCACAAAGAATGACATCTATGACATATGGACGAATTTTGAAATTTTTCGGACACATCCCCCGACATGACAGCATGGAAAAACTTGTTGTTCAGGGAAAACCGGAAGGAAAAAGGAAATGGGACCGATCCCCAACTAGGTGGACCTATATTATTTCGAAACTAACAGAAACAAGTTTCACTAAAGCCAAGCGAACGATCGACAGACCTGGAAATCAACTGTTAAGGAGATTTCCCTGTTCTACATCATCATCCACCGTAGTAACAACATGTCGGTCACGACGTTGGACGAAGAAGAGGAAGACAGATATATGTATATCAGTAGAAACCCCTTGCCTGGTACACCCCAATCACTCGATAGATTGTGGAAGATTGTGGCAAAATTCTTTGGATGGAATTTTGTCCGATGTCACTTTTTTAGATTTTTATTTGTCTGTTTCATATACTTTTGAGAATTCAATTTTTAAGATCTTGAAAGTACTAATTTCCGTACATTTCCGAATCCTCTTTCTATTTGAAAAGCGTCTTACTGCATGCGCCCACGATTTTTTTAATAATGCGTAGGTGGAAAATCATGTTTCTATAAAAAGGGAAAAAGAAAAGGGAAGATTTCGACAGTAAAATATTCATGTTCAATTGCGTTTCATGCAAATTGGACAATAATTTTGAAGCCTATTGTATTATCCATGTGTTATTCTAGTTACGTCATTGCCAGAATTCTAAAGTACTTTGCATGCATTATGTGCTTTTCATGATAAGGTAGCCAAACAATGGTACACGATCTTTGTCATTATCTGAGGAATAGAAAAATGACACTCGAGTCAGAACGTATATTTTGTTTCCATTACTTCTTTTCAACACATATTGGTTTCACTCAGAAATTCATCGGACTCAGAAGACTATAACTTATCACTTCCCTTATCAACGAAGATTTTTATATGGAGGGTCAGTAATTGGGAAGAAATGATAAAAAAAGGTGAAAAAGTATGTGCTTTGATATTGATTATTAAAACTAATTTGTTGACTGCATATTTTATTTTGATTGTCGCATTTTATTTCTTTTTGTCGCACATAACAACTTCGGTTTTACAATTATTTGTTTTATATATATATATATATATATATATATATATTTGTTTTAAGTAGAAAGTGGAGAATCTTCAAAAGAGGAAGGAGGCCCGGTGCATCCAACAACTGTGGGATTTTTACCCACTAAACTCCACTCCCTGTTGGGATTGTATATTATTGGGAGA
>WYDF02087369.1:0-10980 GCA_009867245.2 Adranes taylori | reverse complement strand
AGAATGGTCTGAAGTCACTACGGGTGGAAATTTCTTTAGGTGGTGTTAAAAAAGGACAATCGGCAGGAGTAATTCTAGGTAACGAAAAGATATGGTCTCTAAGTTACGCAGACGATATAGTATGTATGGTCGGAAGTACGGAAGAAATGATGGATATGATAGAGAGAAAGGCACATAGATAAAAGGAGGTTATAAATGAAGTAGGAAAGACAAAAGTGATGGTGTGAAAGAATCGAGGATGTGCTTGTAGAAAAGACTACTTTCAAATAAATAGAGACAAAATGGAAAGGGTAAAACTGCATAAATCTTTAGGATATGTGTTGACGCAAACTGGAACATGCAAAAAGGATATTATGGTGGTGACGGAAAAAGCTAGGTTGGATATGGAAAGAATGAGGTATATATGGGAAGGAAAGTTTGGGGAATCAGTGAAAATCAGGATAAATATTCTGGATGTATGTGTTAGGAATATAATAACATACGGGGCTGAAGTGTGGGCAGTATGTGAAAGAGAGGAAGTAGAAAGATTTCAAGTATGATGTCTGAAGAGAATAAAAGGAGTTAAGATCTCTTAACTCCTTTTATTCTCTTCACCGTGTGACATTGTATTGCAGGAATTCGGTACGTATACATTCTGTGTGGCTTGGTTCAATGACATGAGAAATAGTATTTGTAGGAGGATTGGTTTATGATGAGAAAAAAGCATATGACAGAACAGATAGGCCATTCATAATAGATGGATTGTATAAATAGATGGTATGAAATTACATCCATCATAATAGATGGATGGATAAATAGATGGTATAAAATGACAGAGAATGGAGAAGACATAATAAGTGCAGTAGAAGAGAGAATGAAATTTATGAAAAAACAAGAGAGAGAAATGAAAGTATACGTAGCTTATAATAATAATGTCAATACCGGTTGCATGGTAATAAGTCCTTACATGTGACTCTCTTATATTTATTCCCAACTTGCTTTACCCTATTCATCTAACTAAAGCTAGTTTCATCTGATAAAACGGATTTGTTTTACTAAATTTTATTGAAGACGTGTATTAGTTATACTTTACATGTAAAAAATACACGTGAAAATAAAAGAAACACGTAAAAAATATATAGAGCTCAACATCATCAACATCAAAATAAATACCCTAAGAGACAAATGACTCCTTGTTCACAGCAACATAGAAATGGACGCTATTGAGTCTTCAATAAATTCACTTCTAACAAACAGCCAACAAATAAAAAACAAGACCAAGTAACAAAATAGAAAAACTAAAATTAGACAAACAACGAACATCTCACCAAAACGAGAAAGTCGAATGCACAACCACCAAATTTCACATATGAGTAGAAAATTTGTAAAACATTATTTTTAACGAAACAGAAATGAATTATCTAAAGAAAGGACTGGAACACAATCCTATGAACAGAAAATCCAAAAACGCCATAGAAAATCATCTCACCGACACCGAAGTTATAATAAAATTAAACGATACTATAAGACAAAAACTAAACGCAAATAACACTTTACTAAACGACAGCACCCATCTCTATTTGTCACATATTTAAAACCACAGAACAAACAACTCCATAGAACCGCATCTACGAGTATAATAGAAATAGAGCAACAACTTCATAGAACTACACCCACATAGCACTACATCTACTATGAACTGAAAAATCAAAACACATGAATAGATAAACTAAAATAAAACAACCTTTGGTTCATATGATTTATAAATCAAATCTCTCAAAATAATCAATGCACTCGTTGATTTATACAATGTTTTTAAGTGAGTTGTTTTAGTGAACAACGCAAGTTATTCAATATTTTTTATATAAATACTTTTTGCAATTTTTTTTTGTCAGTATTTAGTAAAGGTGCCTTGCGATACATAGCACGGCTATGATAAACTGGTCGCCATAACTAAAATACACATATGTGAAGTAAATACTATTTTAAATACCTAACAAAAAAGAATTTGCATGTTTTTTATAAAGAATTGTTAGTTTGGTTGTATTGAACATATTAAAAGCATTGATGCTAATAAAGATTTACTATATGTAGTAGTTGATATAAATTTGGATGTTACTTCTTCCATAGATTCTGAAGATATTTTAAATTAACTCTCTGTGTAAGAAGACTTAGGACAATTATTTACAGAAAACATTACGAGCGCCATCTATATATCGTGTAGCTTATTATAATAATGTCAATACCGTTTAGATGGTAACAATGCATATGACATTCTCTTACATTTATACCCAACTTGCTCCTTATCCTACTCATCTAAAGCTAATTTCATTTACTACAACGAATTTGTATAAAAAAAATTTATTGAGAACGTGTTTTAATTAAATTTTCTGCAATTCTAATCTATACTTGTTTTAAAAACAAATAAATTTGAAGTAATATTGTAAATAACTAATTTATGTGTATATCAAAATTATTATCTAAAAACAGATATAATACAACTTGAGCATATATGACTTGGGATTATTTATTAGACAAGTAAGTTCCATGAAAAGTTTTCTCGAAATACGTATACGAGATAATATTCTAGATTACGCTTTGTATGCCGCTCCCATATTTAAATTTAGTTGCCTCTTTTAACCGTCTATAAATATAATTTTATTTATATTTTTATTTAAAATTAGATTTTAAAAATACTTAGTCGTTCATGTAACAAGCAGTTTTCCTATTTTATTATATATTATTTGATGATAAAATAGTTGATTACTAAATAGTTTGATAACAATTTTAAACTAAGGTAAGATTTTCTTTTATTTACTTATTTCAACAGCAAGAAATGTATAATATATTTTACATAGTATAGATGGCTTAGTAATTCAGTTTCAACGCATCAATTTAAAACATTTAATTTTTTATATTTTATTTATTTCTTTTGGTTTTGACAATATTGAGTGTGTTTAGAAAAAAATTGTTTCTAAAATGTTTTCATTCTTTTTGCCTATTTTTATACTTTGTTCAGATATTAAAAGTATATAAATATTTCGCTAAAATTAGATATATGAGCGCATTAAACTACACAGCACTATTTGTATAAATAAGCATTTTCAACAAGTTTATATTATTCTTTTATACTTTTTCATAATTTATAGGTGTAGATTACTTTATGTGGTTCTTTGATTTTTTTTTTGGTAAAATGTTAAGCAAATAATATTAATTCGCGCTTACTTTTATACAGTCTGACACATTTGAGATGGAAGCATTAGAGTAGTTCCAGCAATCTCCAGAATACTTTTCTTATAATAGCACATCGAAAATTATACCCTGACATTAATTATCATACATTTTATTTAATTTTCAAGCCATTCTAGCCAAAATTCAGTTAGGAGTATTTTTTTATATGTTATGCGTCACTAGATACATAATTCATATAAAAGAAAATGTCCAAAATTTTATTAAAAATATTGACTAACTACATTAATTTCAGAAATGCATAATTCATCTATACATTTTACCATGGGCGTAATTAAGGGAAGAGGGGGGGGGGGTTAGCAAGCTTGAACATCTCCCATCATTTTGGGGTTTTTTGTCAACAATGGGAACAAGACACAAGTCAAGTGTAGCATATGTTTTGACTCCATCTACCAGCATTTCCATCCATTAGCCTTGCCCAAGTGCTAAAATTTGTCCACTGCTGAGGACGAGTCAAAATGGACGAGTCAAAGTGCAAACTCAAATACCTGTTTTGATTTTGCAGTATATAAGCACTGCGCTCTATGGTTATGAAATCACACACAAACTGGACAAATGCTTTGGAAAAGACCGATGCACATACCTGACACAATATCATAAATCCGCTGAAATTGCTTGAACAGCGAAGATAAGATAATAGCCGAAGATAATAGAAACAAATTAAACACTATCATAAAACTGTCTTGTTATGTAGATAGCAGGAGATATTATTAAGGAACAACCAGCAGCAAGGTAAGACGAGGGCTGCTGTTAAAATTTTTGGATAGAAGATAAAAACATCTAGAAATAAAAGAATACATAATTGCTTTTCAAAATAGTCCCCTTTACACTCTATATATTTTTTCATGCGAATAAACCAATCATCAAAGCATTTTCTCCACTCAGAAGATGGTACACTTGAAATCTTATTTTGGGACGCTTCTATTGCATCTTCTGGAGATGAAACTAATTTGCCACTAGTCGATTTCTTATTTTTGGGAAAGTTAAGGACTTAAATCAGGACTATATCGAGGATGAAATAACAATTCTAAGACAATTTCTAAGGCCTCTTGACCAAAGGGAAATTTCAAATCTTATATGTACTCCTTTTCACTTTTTTTTAAGGAAAATAAAATAAAATTGCTCGAAAATTTTCTCTATTTAAATCATTTTTTTTTTAATTTTAAATAAATTTGAAAATTTGCAGTAACGAAACGGTTTGATATATATAGAATCTGTCACTTTTGTTTGACAACTGACAGATTAAACTTCTTGACGCTTTAAAAGTTAATAATCGCTTAAGTACAGTGTTGCCACATCCAGAAATTTAACAAATTATCAGAACTTGAAAATAGTGATGGTAAATTTAGGGGTCTTATTTGTTTTTGATACCGCACTGACGATGAGTATACCAAAGGGCACCTTAATTAAACCCAGAATAGTAGTGCAATGTACATATCGTCTAAAATGCAAAACGAGGTCATAGAGGCTTGCCGAAAAATTATTTAGGAGAAGGTTATAGAAACAGTGAAATATGCTAAATATTTTGTGCTTCTGGCGGGTCTTCGTATCTTTCACATCCTGAACAAATGTGACAGGTACGTCGATCTGTCGTGGATAATATCTTTTGTGCGGAAGGACTTCCTAGCATTTATTCCTGATAAGGATGCTAGTCCTGTATGTTTGCCTTCAACTATTTTGAATACACTATGTTCATATGTTGTAGATTTCAACTGCATGATTGGTTAGGACATTCGACAGTGCGGCTGTTATGAATGGTAGGCTAAAGGAAATGCAACACAGGCCTGCATTTTTTCATGTATATTTATGCGCTGAATCCAACAATGACCATAGTTTCTTGCCATCACATCAGATTTTTTTGCAAGTTGTCAAAATGTGTTATATATCGAGAAAAAATCGCAAATATAAGACGTACTGAGAGATTTAAATACATAGGAAATGGTGCCCTCTGTCGGTTTATGCTGAAAACGAATCACTAATATCATAAACCGGCAGATGGCAGCATTTTCGTCATTAAACATGTTCTACATCTCAGCTGGCTGTCAATATTTCAGCAACCTCTGGTACGTATCGGGGGATATACGCTAGAAAGCAAATATAGCGTGTCCAAAATGGCGTCAAGAGGCTGTGAAAAGTCTTTAGATTCCTTTTGTTACACTTGTGGTGAGTTAATGATGTGAAAACAAAAAAGACATATAGCATCGTTCGTGCGGCAAGTGTATATCACGTATTTCTGTGTAGGAGATCAAGATAAAACTTGGGCACCCTTCTATGTTTGCTATACGAGTGTTGATGGACTGGGTGGTCAAAGGGTGAACAACATTGTTTCAGATTTGGCGTTCCGATGGTCTGGCGAGAGCCACAATATCATAGTGATGATTGTTATTTTTGTACAACCGCTGTTCACGGTTTCAATGTAAAGAATAAAGGAACATCGTCTATCCAAATCTGCCATCGGCTTTACGTCCTGTCCCTTATATTCCAGATGTACCAGTGCCTATGCAACCAGAACATTTACGTGACTTAGATGGTTCAGAAATTTAATCAAATGAAGAAACCGAACATAACGAAACGAACCTGACAGTTCTGCTTCACAACCATTTACACAAATTGAACTGAACGATTTAATTCGCGACTTACATCTGACCAAAAAGGCGTTCGAATTGCTTCCTTCACGTCTTAAAGATAAGAATTTGTTCGCAGGTGGCGTTTCGTTTTCTTGGTTTACGTACAGAGAAAAACATTTTATTCCATACTTTTCGGAAGAAGGAGCTTCTGCATTGATGTGAGTGAACTGTTTAAGACATTCAAGATTTCCTACGAAAGAACTGATTGGAGACTATTCATCGAAGTTTTAAAGTTGTCCTGCTTCACAACGGAAAGAGGTATGCATCAATAATCATGGGGTATTCTCTACACTTACAAGAACGTTATGATAATTTACAATTTGTTCTCCAGAAAATTAAGTACGACAATCATAAGCAGATCATGTGCGGTTGTCTCAAAATAATAGCGATTATCTTTGGAGAGCAAGGCGAGTACACAAAGTTTCCTTGTTTTCTATGTGAGTGGGATAGCAGCGATAGGGAAAATCATTGGAAGCAGAAATAATGGCCACAATGAGCATCATTGGAGCCTGGCGTAAAAAATGTGCTCCAAAAACCTCTCATTCAGTCGACGACAGTTCTCTTTCCACATCTACATGTTAAATTAGGCTTCATGAAGCAATTTGTGAAGTTGGTAAATATTTCCGGTACATTTGTAACAAATTTTTAGCCTTGTTAACCGCAAACTAAAAGAGACTGTCTTTACGGGTCTGGACATTAGAAAACTTTGAAACTTTGAGAAAGAAATGGAATTTACTACAAAAGAAGTCTGGGTCGCCTTTAAAGACGTAGTAATCAAGTTTTTGGGCAGCAAAAGGCATCCGAATTTCTAGTCTATCGTTGAGCCTATGCTGCAGATGTATAAAAATTCTGGCTGTTCCATGAGTTTGAATGTTTATTTCCTACATGCACAATTGGACTACTTTGCTGAAAATTTGGATGCTGCTAGTGAAGAAATGGGTGAGAAATGCCATCAGGACATTAAAGAAATGGAAGAGCGTTACCAAGGAAGATGGAATGCTACAAGAAAGAGGAATATTGTTAGATATTGCACAGAGATGATCCCATAAGAGCACAAGCACGGAAAAACCTGAAACAGAGCATGGCTGGTCCAAAGAAAAGTCGACACAAGGACTCGTGAGTTTTTTATTTTTTATTTTCTATTATATTATGTCTATTATAGGCCGTAAAATAATACATGTTATATGAAACAAACCTATTTCATTATGTCATTAAGTCTCATATTTGTGATCCTTTTCGACATATACTACATTTGGCAAATTGCGATTTGCAAAAAATTCTGACATGATGGAAAGGAACTTAAGTTATTTTCGTGTTCAGCGCACCAATAAATATTGGAACCAATCATCAACAGTGAAAAAGCATAACCATCGCAGGGTAGCGTAATTAGTGGACAGTTTTCGAGAGCGCTGTGTATATACACTGAGCTGTTAGAAACTGCATCGCTACGATAAAAAGCACCGGTACCTTTTATTTTTCTCTTTCAATAAAAGGTTTTTGATATACCTTTAACTACAATAAGTAAAGAAACTCAGATTCCTTTCTCTTCATGACTTCATCTAGCTATTAACAAACGCACAAAAGCATTGTGCCTCAAAAAAACATTTTCATTGATCATGTATTATTGCACTTTATCTATCTGGAAAATCCCCAATCCCAATGGTTAAAATCGTACTTGTAGTTTAAACAAACGCTATGGAGGGAATCGGAAAATCTCCAGTGAAATTTATTTATCTGACTAGAGATTTCGGAATATACTGAAAAATTATCTTCAATGATTTTTTAAACATCTTGGAATTCCTGTAAGTCGATAAAGGGACGGCTGGAAAGAGCAAAAGTCTCATTTCAGCTGAAGAATGCATCGAATTCACCAGACGCAAGTCTATTTGGCTTTTCCATTGTCCGTTTGTACTGTTTTGGAAGCAAGGGTTTACATTAAAAATATAAAAATTAGTATTTTTGAAGTTAGTGCTCTGTGAGGAATCGGAACGAATTCCGTTAGACCAAATTTGTACAGAGTGTGAGTCGTTTATTTCACACACTTGACAACCTCATAACGGCTTTTCATTCTACACTTATTTCTTGATCCGAGACTCGTTGAGCGTAGAAACAAGCCTCAATTGAAAGATTGTCAGCATTATATGAAGTTGTACGACAAACACTTGAAAGTCTGCAAAGTTCATATTGATAGCATTGAGTCTGCTCAAGAGTACTATTAAGAATCTACAATTTATAATGGTATTGGTTGTTCTGGAGACAATTTTTGGTAATATGGCAAATTTAAACAAATTATAACAAAAAGTTAGTGTGGACCTTGTTGTAGAGTTAAATTCTAGAGCTAGGTGCGGACACTGATGTCCACA
Source organism: Adranes taylori (assembly GCA_009867245.2). Taxonomy (NCBI): domain Eukaryota; kingdom Metazoa; phylum Arthropoda; class Insecta; order Coleoptera; family Staphylinidae; genus Adranes; species Adranes taylori. Next base: position 2,762 of record WYDF02087369.1, on the reverse strand, counting down.
TTTTAAGATCTCTAAGTAGCGAAAAACGATTCACGCAAATTTTGGAAGAAGCCCAGAAAATGAGCTTCGGCGAAATAATTATTCCGCGCTTGGCTGGAAGGCAAGTTCATCGCCAAACTGTTTAAACGCACTGAGCCAAAGAACATAACCGTAGACTTTTTTCCTTTTGTTTAACACGGAGCTAGAAGCACGCTTCCAGACTCATAAATATGCCATATATGACATTCAGTCCTTTGATTCCGAGTCAGGTCAAAATGGAAATAAAAATCTCGAGCAAATCCAAAAAACTTGAGTTTGATTAGCTTCACGGAGTTAGAACAGGAAAGCTTCACGGAGTTAGCTTTTCTCATAGTACACCAAAATGGAACAAAATTAAGTATCATTATTCTTGATAAGCGTTATATCTTTGTTTACATAACTAATTATTACAAACACATCCCATTAAAATTTTATAGCTACGCCCATGCATTTTACACATATGTTAGACAATTTAAAGAAGTTGGCAATATCAGAAATAAAAAACTGGGCTTCATCTAATTTCTATAGTGGAAAGTTTTTTATAACTTTTTAAAATATCATATGATATAATTATTTTTAGTTATAACACGAGTAAAAAACTCCGTCATAACAACGACTTCAATAAACGAGAACAAGTTATAACACGATTTCAAATTTTCACTGGAAAAAACTTAGATGGGAGTACAACTTTTTATTGATAATGTCGCTAACTTCTCTGAACTGTCTAAAATTCATATAAAATGTATACTAGAATTGTGCGTTTCCAAAATTAATGTGTTATAATTTTTTGTAAACCAATATTTCTTTTAATGAAATTTGTGTGTTTCCTTTAATACAAATTATGAATCCAATGGCGTAAACAAATATTAAAAAAAAATATGCAACAAGTTTTAGTCACTTTGGGCACATAAAAATCATAGGTCCTTGAAAATCCTTGAATATTAAATATCTTGAAAATCTTGGGGTCATTGGGGATTCTTTTGCACATATGGGCGGCATCTCCTACTGTATCCAATTTTTTATTTTAGATCCTTTTAATCCACGACGTCATTATTAAAAATTCAAATAATAAATGTACGGCATTCTGGGAAATTATTAAAGCAAACTTAATGAATAATATTAAAATTAATGAGATTAAGTTCACACCAGTGACGCCAACGAATTTTTTATTAATATACCTCACAAAATCAGTATAAATCATTAAAGTTGTCTTGATAGGCTTGTGTGTCCTATAAAAATTTGTGTGTCCGAGTATTTTACCCCTCGTTGAAATCCTATCTATTTCAGAATATTCAGTAAAGGTGGTCCGTCCGATACTTTGGTTCTTTTTTTGGATTATATGAAAAGGGGGTTGATTTCGTTCATATGCAGACTTAGAAATGGTCATAGGCTGTATCCGGCTCATTTATTTAGGATTTGTATTTGTTTTAGTTATGGTAATCTGACTCATATAGTCCTTCAATATAGTATTAACAGAAACAATATTGAAACATTAAGATCGCGTCTAGTTACTATCGGATTTAATTTTATTTTTTGTGTGGACACGTTGCTGGGTTCTCCAGAACAGGAATTAGTTAAGGTTTTGTATAATTTTATTAAATCTAGTAACATTTTGATTTGATCGACTGACTTGAGAAGCAATAAAAATGTATTCTTTCTCATGTACCATTTCTGTTTACAACCGCCATTTGCATAATTACTACTCAATCGTTTAGTGTAGGTTTAAATCGACGATAGGCAAATATGGCGGAAATAGGTCGACTATTAATAAAAATAGATATAAGAAAAAAATGAAATAAAATGTATAATCATTTAGTCAGTGTACAATTTTAGGTGGATAATAGTAAAAAAAAATTTCTTCAGGCAGAATTAAAAATGTGCGTTCTACAGAGTTGCTTCCATTTGAAATGGGTCACACTGTAATTGGTATTGGATATGAAAGATGCAAATGATATAATATCGACTATATGACTAGGTTTGATCTCAATGTACTATACTAAGTGCTAAGCTACACTATCGTATATATTAATATATACGAACCTTAATGTAATTCAAATTGATCCTAATAATGTTATTATGTCTACATTCAATATTAATATAATATTGCATTGAAAGTTGCTGCAAGTGTACCTCGGCATGGAATCGTTTCTAGCTAAAACATATGAATACATATTTATACCCTCAAATTTGATTAATATTATTGCTCAATCACTGGAACGAAGATATACAATCAATACAATTTCGATGACATCGGTAGAACGCACTTGTTTTTTATTTAGACATAGAGATCGCGTTTAATTTGACCAGGTATTATTATATAGCCTCGAAAATAATTCGCGCCAAGATTACATTGCAGTAAAATTTCGCGGAAGATATCGGGTTTTATTGCAAATTTAAATTTAAGTACATTTAGTTACCAATCTAGTGTTAAAAAATGTTATTAAACCAGTGACGATGTTGACGCCGACGTTGACTATTAAACTAGTGACGCACTAACATATACACATATGGACGACAGCAAATCGAAAAACAACATGTGTGTTTGCAAGAAATAAATAAAATCTTTATCAATGAATACACATTATAACAATGCTTATTAATTTTCCATTTATTTTTGCATTCGCATCAGGATTGCCAGTATGTTCTTCCACATTCCTCACTTCTTTCCATATCACTATCCAACCTTTCCTTTATATTCCCTCTTCCCTTACTCCCCCATTCATACCTTTCATCCTCGTCTGCTT
>WYDF02087358.1:0-10981 GCA_009867245.2 Adranes taylori | reverse complement strand
GTCAATAATTAAATACTACATTAAAATAAAACAAAACAAGAAAGAAAAATTATATATAAAAAATATTAAAAACACCTGATAAAGTGCATCTGATAATAAATACGCTATGGATGGGGCAGAAGCAACTTTTTTTGCAAATTAACTAAATACTTATTAAGAACATACAATTATCATCATTATATCAAATTTTCAAAATGTTATTATTTTCAAAACATTTCAGAAAAATTCATAAACTTTGCATTTATTCGATATAGGTGTAAAATTCATCTTATTAGAAATACGCTATGGATAGAGGCAGGAGCAATTTTTGTTGGCAAATTAACTAAATATTTATTAAGAATCCCTTCTCCCAATTATCAACATTATATCAAATTTTCAGAATGTAATCATTTTCAGAACTTATAATACCATAACACACGCGAGAAGCTTCACAATATAGCGAGAGACTACTTCAACTAGTTCTGTGTTGTGCAAATAAAGCGTCATCAAATAATACATAATGTAACCGTATTAACCGTATGTAACCGTTCATAGCGTATGATATGAACGGAAATATTAATTCTTAACACTCTCTTTGTTTTGTTTTGAACACCACCGGATCTGTGGATAAGACCTCCAAAGCGGCCTCCAATTGATCTGGTCTTTCCATAAAAATTTCTTCGAGTACCTCACCGTTTAGATATGCAGTAGTTACGTCCAGATGCTTGATTCTCATTCCGCGAACTTTTGTCAGTGCGACCAAAAACCTAATCGATGAAAGTCTGGCTACAGAGGCAAAGGTTTGGTTGAAATGAGATAAGATAAGATAATCTTTATTTACCAGTAAATACATTTTGTACATAGGCATCGTCAATAATTAAATACTACATTAAAATAAAACAAAACAAGAAAGAAAAATTATATATAAAAAATATTAAAAACACCTGATAAAGTGCATCTGATAATAAATACGCTATGGATGGGGCAGAAGCAACTTTTTTTGCAAATTAACTAAATACTTATTAAGAACATACAATTATCACCATTATATCAAATTTTCAAAATGTAATTATTTTCAGAACTTTTCAGAAAAGTGATTAAACTTTGCATTTATTTAATATAGGTGTAAAATGCATCTTATTAGAAATACGCTATGGTTGGAGGCAGGAGCAATTTTTTATTTTGGCAAATTAAACTTTGCGTAAAAAATTCTTAAACTTTGCGTTGAGCAACTTTTTTGGAAAATGAAGTAAATACGCATTAAGAACGTTCACTAATTATATAAAACTATAAAATTTAAACTTTTATAATAATTCATAATATCTAAAAATCATTGGTATTGAGTGATAATAATGCGATATTTACCATATTTTCTAAGAATGGAATTTCATGTATACAAATAAAGAAGTACGTAAACCTACATATATGCATAAATTTAATTGATTAAGGAAATTCCTTCATAGCGAATCATAGTGTGTATTGTTTATTAGAAACAATTAAACAAGCGCATGTGAGCAGATTTACCTGTATTAGTAGAGTGAGTAATTAGTTTTGCGGTTTTTAACAGCTTCTAATTCATATTCTGTTACATTCTGCTTTTCTTAAAAATCTTCATCTTGTTCACCTTGACAAGCTAAAATGAGAATAATCTAGCCATAATTGTTCTTAATATTCTATTATTATTAAAACTTACGGCCATTCTTTTATCTTATACTTATTTTGTTTTCAATTTTTGTATAGTTTAAACAAATTGCATTTATTTAACATCCAAAATGCTTAGCATTCAACATTTAAGATAAAATACTTTTGGCCTCAAAATGTCTACTCAGTTTTACGGTAGCAGATGCCACATTCTCTTGATGCAAACCCACAGGATATCTCAATACATATAAACCTACTTTAATACTTACTCAGTACAATGGTGAAATCGAGAACTCCAAATTAATCTCATAAGGCGCATATATAATAAAGCCAGGAAATCAATGCGCTCTCAAGAATGGGAACAGTACTAAGAGCCCCTTACCGAATATAATAAGGCAATTAGAAAGTCTAATGTGAAACAATCACTCCAATTGCTAAAGAGAACACTCCAAGCATGGATACTCGGCAATCTCACAGACAACGCCGGGAAAACATTAGAGCTGCCAATGAACACTCCACTCACTTCCTTGTGGACCTCAAAATTGATGAGCGTAATATGATACTGAATTAATACTGTATACTAAGTTACTGAATTAATATGATAAAAATAAAACGCAACATTACTAAAAATGCACTGTTGTAGTTTCTTTATAACAATTTTAAATCTCCATTACTGTTATCATTAATATTTGCGATCAAGACAGAATAAACTCTTGGAGTAGACGACGAGAATGTCTCTTTATTCGATTTTGTTTTTCAAAAACTAGTTTTGCCCCAAAAATTACTATAATTTTGAATCTTTATCAATTTGATGTAAGACAAAATCATTCAACCTGTAAATTATACTCTTTTTCACAAACCAATAGAGCAAGTTGCTTGCTTAATTGATAACTAACAAACATATATTTTAATCTAATTGGCTCATCAGATGTTTTAGGCCTGCACGAAGCTATATGCCAGATTTATAGGACATTTAGTGATTCCTTCTCTGTATAGAGACTATTCCAGTTCCTATTTTACTCTATTGGTTGATGAAAACTAGTAGAGCGTAAAGAAAGTTTCCATACACGAGTTTGTTAAGTTCCTATTAGGAACTAAATAAAACAACGGATCTCTGTGCATCCGGATCCACCTGTTTATTTATTATAAATATAATTTTTATAGACTGAAAATAATTATAATATTCGCTTATTACTATAGATTATGTCGCTAGATACTACTTCCTTGAAATGTTCATATGGCGTGACTCCATTTTAATGTTAAATGCTTAAGATTGTAATCAGTGATGATGTGTGATCAAATTTAAATAAAATTTGTACAAATAAAATTACAGTGTTTCATTGTAGAGTTGAAGCCTTCAAAAGTTTAATACCAATAATACATAGTGCCATTTTAAACTGCACAAACTTTGAAAGGTTTAACCAAATTCATTTCGTAACTTTTCTGGTATTATTCAAATTCAAGATATTTGTTACATCTCTAGTTGTATTAGATTGGAAACTACGTTTCGAAGGTCTTTGAATCCGACAAAGCAGCTTTTCAGAAATGTCTACTTGAGTGTGCCCAAATTGAATATAATACGCTCTACTAAACCGATTTTAATAAAGAAGACAACTGTTTTGAGAAAATCTGTAGGTTTCTTGATTCAATAGCTTCTTGAGTTCGTGAAAATCAACTCAATAAGCTTTAATATTCGGGAACATAACGATAGATCAACTGAATAGATAATGATAGTGGATTATCAATACTGGAACGAAGCGATTCGTGGCATTGTGATTGATTTAAGACTTTACTAAAATCGTAAAACTCATTCGACGAAATCCTTCAAGTGAAGTTCCATTTCAACACGTGATTGTCCAGTAAACAAACTAGTCAGTTCATTTACGCGATGGCAATACTTCTTTAGAGTCTGTCTATTTTCGCCCATAAGGCCTATCGCCGACTTGACTATTAACAGAGCAAGCCATTAATATCAATATGTATGAGATCTTTATATGGGCCGTACAGCCATAGTGATCAGGATACTATGAGGAATGCGTTATAGGGGATTCATTTAAGCATCTGGATATAAATTTGTATATGACAATGTTTCATTTGTTTCAGACGCTCGCAGACCTCCAGCGAGCGATTACACAGAAAACTGTTAATGTGAAAAGGAGTAGAAACATTATCAAAGGATCAAAGACTGAAACAATTGGTCAATATTAGAGGAATTTACCGGACATTCGAAGAAAATATGGTTTAAGTCTCTAAATTGACCACAGACACAGAAAGGATCGCCTAAGATTCCAATTCTAAATGGATGAGCAGAAGATAGAGAATGCCCCGTTCTTAATCTATTAATGGTAGATATTTTAAATCTAGATGTTATACCTAATATTGAGAACATATTATTCTTAATAGATGAATATGGAAAAAGAAAAAAGATGATCAATTTTGAAGAGACAGATTCCTCGAATCACCTAATTTGGCAATCGAGTCCATCTTCTCATTTCCATACATTCCACAATGACTAGGAATCCAACATACCTTGATGCTAATATTATTACGAAAGGCATACAAAATCTTTCTCTAGTCTTGAAGAAGAGTTAGACTGGCAACATTCTATGTATTAGATAACACCACGAGCATCATTGTTTGAGGTTAAGTGTAAGGATCAATTTAATACACTTCGGGAAGTTTCGAGGGAATTTGAGGGAAGTTTCGAATCATCTGTGAAAAAATGAATCGAATCCTTAAAGTCAACCTCGTTCAACTCAGCAAATTTTGATATCCATAGAGAGGAGAGTGCTTCCCATAACACCTAGTCAAGATTTTAAAACACCATTCTCAAATCGAAAGGAGGCTCTGAGGCCTCAACCAGCATTGATTTTGTTGGAGATGATCTCATGACACCCAGAAAGCCGAGTACGGAATACCAAGGAAAATCAAGCCGAGTTGATTTTCAACGTCCCAATCTTAGAAGTACCTGAGAAAATAGAGCATTCATAGCCTAAAACGGAAACGACTTCTAAAAAATTATAAGAATGGAGGGGTTGGCACCCCAATGAATTATCGTAAGAGATTTTAGAATATTCCTTATTTGCAAGCATATTGACTGAAGATTGATGTACGGTTCAAAATCAAGTATAGAATTCACATATACATTGATTGGTGGGGTTGTCATGGATTTGGAGAAAAGCACCCTCGTGCTTTTTGTAGGGAAGATTGATAGACCATTGGGTCCGAGAAAATCGTGAATTCATTGAAGATGGCTTTTAATGTCCAGTACACATCTATTGCTACTATACACATCTACTGCTACTGAATAGTTTAGATGATCTATGGTTTTCAAGTGGATGGTGCTCCTCCACATTTAACTCGATTAATAACAGATTATTTAAATAAACAGTCGTCGTTAGATAGGAAGATATGGTTTCATTTTGTGGCCACCACGGTCTTTTGTCGCAATTTGGTAAACTAAGAAGAAAAGTTCATCTTAATATAAAATTGATCATAACATATAAGGATTGGCATAGTCGTAGGTTTATTGATATCAAGAAATCAATATCTATAAAATCTAGCGCCACCTAGTGGTTATTTGTAAAAACGTATAAGGTTCCCTCGTATATAAATAAATTGGCATTCTAAAAAACATTACATCTACATTAACCATCTAAATATGAAAAAAAATATTATACAAACTACTCATTAAATCAGTGATCACCAAACTTTTTGAGAAACGGGTAGGATTTATTTTTTAAAAAACTTGGAGGGTCGGAAGACAAATAAATGAATTAAAACCAAGTTTTCCAAAAGCTCCAGATATTTATAACATTTTAATGCCTCCAGCCAGTGAATAAATAAAACAATTCACACAGCCATAAGGAACATTGAATGCCTAAGCTTGACATATGTTTCGGGGACACAATTATCCCATCTTCAGAAGAACTGAATAAATAACTGAATAAATAACTAAATAACAAGTTAATAACAATTTGATTAAAGCAAGTAAGTAATACCTTCAGTAAGTTTTGAATGCCGTTGGGACAACAAAATTAATGTCATCACTTTTTCGTTTTTGAAACAATTCTTTATATATATATATATATATATATATATATTGAATAAAATTAAATTTGACATTTGTGAAATTTTTTACTAGTAAAAGCTACTAAGATGTTCCAATAGATTTTAGTTTAACTTTTTCATTTTGCAGTTAATGTACGCCATGATTAACGCCGTACTGAAACGTTCTGGAAATCGAGAATTTTTTTGGATGAAAATCTGTGGCGGGCCGTATTCGCCTGGGAACCGGAGTTTGGTGACCGTTGCCTTAACTTATACCCTTAAATCATACACTCCCAGGAGAAGAAAAGGCTTACTTCCTATCCTCCTGCCCCCCCCCCGCCATTGCACAACCACATATTCCCCCAGACTCCACCATTTACTTAATCCCATCTCTTATCTTTATTCTATTTATTTCCATCCTAATTCCATTTGTTATCCTTATACCATTTCCCTCCTTACCCAAACATACCCTCAGTTCTCCCCTACTTCTTTTTCTTCTTCACTCCACTCAATCCCCTCACACTCACTTATCCCGTGCATCCATGTTTCCTCATTCTTTCCCCATATCGTATACATTCTTTCGTGTTCTTTCATACAATACTTGTTTCCACCTTCATCATTCTCGCATCTAAACCTTGCAATCCTTCTTTTTTCTGCCATACATAACCCCGATAGTAGATACTTAGCCATCCCCTCCTCATCCCTAATCCACTTATATTTATTATTATACCTACTATCATTAATTCTTCCTTGCGTCTCTTGCTTTTGATCATCTCTCATCCTTTCCATAAACCATCCAATCCTCCTATTCACATTTAATCTAAACTTAATCCACCCAATCTCATTCCCTCATTTTCCATCATTCAGCATTCCCTGTCAGTATACTTCCCTCACCAACCATCTACCTACATCCTTCCATTTCTTTCCCTCAAACTTCACCATTCTTTTCACTCCGGTTATCTAACATTTAGCTTTTCCAATCTCCTGCAATACAATATCATTCCTAGTATTCCTGTCCAATCCCAATATAATTTTCACACATCCAATCTGAACTCTCTCGTTCCTCTCTCTTTCGTCCATCGCCCATACCTCTGCTCCATACATTATTATATTATTCACACATACTACCATAATCTTCAACTTTCGTAAGTACTACACATGAAACAGGTGGTATGCTATATTAAAGTCGTTGAAGTTTGTTTGCATTTATAGAAAGGCTGGTTTAATTAGAATGAAGATGCCTCAAAACTAATAATGATTTAAACAAAATTCGTATGTTACCGTAAAATAAAATTAATACATGTTTTAAGTAAAAAAAAATATTACTACTGTATTACGAATGACAACTAACGGTGATTCGGTCTTCAATTAGATAGAAACTCACCTAATTATTCTAATTAATTATAATTTTAACAAAATATTTCGTAAATTGTCGTCAATTAATTTTGTATACATAATTTTAGTGCGCTACTTAATATTCCGGTGACTTATTCTAAAGTAAAACAAAGCTACAACCCTATAAAAACAGAGTTGGGCAAATGATGGCCCGCGAGCCGGAATCACTTAAAATAAAAATATTTGAAGTAGCGTTTGTGATAAAGAAAAATTTTAATGTGACCCGCAATTAAATTTTCAAATCACATGTTGATTAATGGAATTAATGTTGATGTTACAATATATTTTTTTTATAGTAAAGTTCGGAAAGTGGCCCACCAGTTTAAACAATTGTCCGTCCCTGCTATAAAGCAATTAAATTGCTTAAACATAAACAAATGTATATAAATTGTCTAATCAAAATTACAAAAACTTTTCAATAATATTTTAAAAACAATAATGATATAATTAAAACATGTGATAGTTAAAATATGTAGAGGAACCCACAGATCTATAGACGTAAGTACTAAAACCATATTCGCATCTTCATTTGACAACTACTTTCATAGTGTTTCTCTGTATGGGTCGTGTGTTTATCGCACAATGCAGCCCTGTGCACTTATAACTGGATATTCAAAATGCTTTTAACACAGCGTCATGGGGAAAATACTTAGATCCTTGGCAGAGAGAAACATCCCACAATATCACTCTCTAGTTACTTTCAGAATAGGAAAGTGACCTACAACAAAAGATGTACACTTGAACTTACCTGCGGCGTGCCATAAGGTTCTATTCTTGGACCCACGTTATGGAACGTAATGTACGATGGCCTCCTGAGGCAGAAGTGCCCGCACAGAGTCAACTGATCGCCTTCGCAGATGACATCGCAGTATTGGGAAAGGTCAGGTCCATAGAAACTCTAGAGGATAAACTAAATGGGGCGTTGATGACAGTAGTTGAGTGGCTGAGAGCAACTGAGTTGGTCGCACCCATGAAAACCTAGCCCATTCTGCTTACTGGAAGAAGAAGAGTATGCGCACCGGAAATAACGGTATTGGAACATAGAATCTAATTCCAGACTCAGGTGTACAAATAGACAGAAGTTTCAGATTCACAGAGCATGTGCGGGTAGCCGAAGGCCCACGAACTGAAAAAAGGATACTACTAATCTATAATTCTGTATGCAGCCCCGATCTTGACAGACGCCACTAGGCTCTATTGCGTACGAAGAATGTTGGAAAAAGGCGCAAAGGGTGAGCCTGGTCACGGTAACATGCGCTTATCGTACTATATCAGCAGTTGCGCTACAGCTAATTGTAGGAAAGCCTCTATTATACCTGCTCGCTTAAGAAAGAGCGAAAACCCACAAGAATAAGGAAATGCTAGCCGAAAATAAGAAGTATACGCTAGTAAGGTGTCAGGATCTTTGGAACGAGACATCGAAAGAAGCGTAGACCCGTTCGCAGGCGTAGAGGCAGAGAAATTCGCCCGTGGTACCTTAAATAGAATGGGACTTCAGATTTCTGGCTCCCGCAGGCATTGATGGGTCTTGGATGTTTTATGGCTTATCTACACCTCGTTGAAAAATTACCCAGTGGTAACTGTGAGCACCATAATAGCAAAAGAGATGATGCTGAACACACAAGCATGTACTGCACGGTGTGGACTGAGGCAAGAGTTGACGTGCAAGAAGAACTAGGAGAAAAGATAAGAGCTGAGAGTTTGGTGACGACAGTGTTGGAAAGCAAGAGGAAGTGGGACATTGTCGCCAGATATATTCGCCTTCTCATGCACGGGAAAGAAGAGGTCGAGAAAGTCCGGCGTAGAGAATAGCCGTTATAAGAGGATAACTGGAGGTAGCTCTATACACCCCCTTCAGTGGTCTTCTTTTGTAGGACCTAACAGGCTATGCACCAAACAGTAGACCAGTTGCCGAGAATAATTAACAGTAATTAGATTATGAGAACAATAGAAGCGAAAGCCAACTTTCCGGAAGGATGACCTAGCTAGTTAAGATACCCGATGAAAGGCACTTGGAAATCATACCAACGTTTAGTACTAGGTGCCTGGAGGAGACCCCGGGTGAACCTCCGAAGAGCGTGGAGAGGTTTTAGGGCTACTGCGTTTGCATAGCGGACGCGGCGGGGCAAGCGTCTACCAGCGACACTAGATGTCTGCTTGCTGATCAGTCGAGGGACGCTCAGTTGCGACTCCAATCCCCCACAACGTCTATTGTAGGTTTTTCGACCCTTAAAACCAGACTTTTCGAACAACAAAAAACAGTATAGCAATTGTAGACGTTGTAGCACATTGGCCGAGACGTTTTACAAGGCCCATGGTCACTTAAGAATAAAATAGTTCTAAAGTACAGTCCCTTTTCCTGTGTCCGATTTCAATATCATGTTCCGGGAAGGATTTAGTTTTGACAGTTTGGAGTTGGTGATGTACATACTTGTTTTTGGCAATTGTCTTTTTACAATCTGGTGGTATTGTGTTGATTATTTAGTATTTCTGTTTATGTTATTTCACTGGATGTTTTACGTTTCCGGCTAGGTACATTTGGCCCCTTTTTCATAAAAGTGTTTTGCGGTTATTGTCGCGGGGTCAGTTAGTGTTTCTATTTCCAGTTCTCTGTTCATCTGAGCGTTTGTGAGAATGTCCGATTGGCATTCTCAGTGAGATATTTTATCGTCTTGCAAGTAGTTTTAGTGCTGTTAGTGAAATATTGTGTAATATTTCATGTGTCAGAAGTCAACCTTGTTTAAAAGTATTTGCAGAAGCTTGGAATAAGTTTCAAGAAGTTCTATATAAAGATAAGAAGTCTAAAGGTCTTCTAAAGCGATAAAAGAAATGAGCTTGTTAAGGAAGCACTGCAATTTGCAAAAGACACATGTGAAAAGATGGGTATTCCTGTAGTAAAAAAGAAGAACTGTCAGGAGGTTAATGTCTAAAGAGAATGCATTGACAGGATTCAACAAGAAAGCGGTACACATTGCGACGGCATGGAATGTAAGTATAAAAGATCAGGTTTGCAGTCTTAGAGCCCAGCAATCTGATCGAAACCTCGGAAACCCCACTGTATCGAACTTGACATTACACGACGTTGATTGAAATTGGTGCCGATTTTATTAACCTCTTATGACCCAATTCAATTCAATTATATAGGCGATCTTGGCCGGCTCGAACTGCTAGGATTAGTCCGATGGGTTTAGCCATTGTGGCTTTATTTATCAGATTTTATTACTTTATTTCTGATTACTTACTTTTCTATTTTAATTCCCAGGTTTTTCTATTATTTCAGCCAATTTTTGTATCTCTTCGTTGGGCTGTGCTTTTAAGCGTTCCACTAGGTTCGTTTGTAAGCTCTGTTATGTCTGGAGCTTTAAAGGACGTCATTAGTACAATATTCCTTGTGTACCATGATGCGTCTATGGTCCTTCTCAACAACTTGTGCTGGGCAGCAGTCTTTGCTCGCTGTTCTGCTTTTTCTTGGCCATACTTCGCCAACATACATTACTTGTGGGCGAAAAAGAACTTCAGGATTGGATATAATGGGCGTGCAGTTTTGTTAGCTATGATTTCCCTTCGTTTGATGTGAGCTCTCCAATCAAGCTTATAGTCTAATTTGCATTCCAAATGCTTTATCTTTAAAGGCCGACATTAGTTCACCTTGACTAGGCTTTCTTGTTCTTAATTTTCCCAAATTTAATAATTTGGGATCAGCCGTTTTTGACTTCGGATCAGCTTTCAATTATACTATAGTTTTCGGATCACTGTGTGCAAAAAATCGCAAACACGCTTGTATTAGGCAAACTTTTTTACTACGTTACGACAACCCCAGCCCCCCCCCCCCCCCCCCCCCCCCCCCCCCCACCCCCCCGCCCCACCTGCCTCCCCCTTCCAAACCACCACACGCACCGCTGCCCCCCCAGCCCAC
>WYDF02087336.1:0-10982 GCA_009867245.2 Adranes taylori | reverse complement strand
TATATAACACGCAGGACAGGAATACTCGGAGATCAGGACCAGTTACAATAACACTCCGTGAACGTATATGTTGTTGTCACCTGAGTTACCAAAACCAACCCCGTTAACGTAAGTTAGCGTTGGATGTACTCTAGCGAACGAAAACAGTAAGAAATCACTACTAGTTACACCAACACCACGTAAGCTTGTGTATCACTGTAGCTTGATCCACTAAAACCAACTACGTGAAGATAAATTAGAGTTAGTTGGAATGGCATAGTAAGGAAATCGCTATTAATTATAATAATACTACTCGTATGTTAGCATCAGAGGCGCTATAGCGAATAATACATAGAACAGGGAACCACCATCAGTCACAATAACACCCTCGTGAGCACACAATAATAACCCCGTGAACGTAAGTCATTATTACATGCATCGGAGAATAACACATATTTTGGCGGGATGGTAGAAGGAGAGAGAAAGCTATTGAAGCATACTTGCAATTCAATCAGTCAACATATGATATATAAAATAGCTCACCAAATAAGTTATCATCAAGGCGACTGTCGCTGGCGGTCGCGCGGCCTGTTGCTTCGCCATGGCTAGCTTGACTGGCTTTGGCTGCCTTGGCTGGTCGCTTTGCTGCTGGCTGCCGCGACTGATTGACGGCTTGTCTTCGAGTTCGCAAGGAATTGATTTTATATACTTCAATTTCTTGTTTTTATAGGCGTGGGCCTCGCTCAAGTTTTACTATGCGGCGCGGGTTAGTGTGTTGTCATGCAAACGACATTTTATTTCTTTGCCACGGTCCATTCACACAATCCTATACCAATCTCAGTATTATCCCTACCATCAGTGTCTACATAACCACATTCAACCCCCCCCCCCCCACAACCCCATTCAAATGTTCTCTTAGCAGATTTTCCATGCTTACAACAAAAAGCAGCGGTAGAAGTAGCAGAACTTAGCAGAAATGCGATATGTATCATAGCATATCAGTGAATAGCGCCAGCCAGTATATTATAATAGCAAGCTGCGGGATAAATCAATCTTTCCATACATGTATACACATATCTAACGTACATACATAGTTAAACAGGCATACTCATTCAACGCACAGGTAAGTATAAGAAGCGACAGCTATCTCTCTCTGAATTATGTAGCTAAATAGGCCTTCATTGATTGCCCCTTCCTTATATGTACGCGGAATTGTATACTTATCTCTAGCAGTGGTAGTAATTGCTTACATGTTTAATCGGAATGAATAATTCTTATTTACTATCATGCGTTTAAATGCAATAGCTGGCTTTGCACAGTGCAGTACTTTTACATTATTTATTTATTTAATCTATTTAATTTATGTCTCGTAACAAGCTTTGTTGCCGTTTTCATAAAAAGACTTATATTTAGTGTAGTAAAAATTTATTTTTACAGAAAGTTTTAGCTACAGTTTGTGCGAAATTCGTGATGAAAGTAGACCAGAATGGGGAGAAGGATGTTTCAGGCCATTACAATTGTCAAACGGACATTACAAGGTCAATGTAAATAGACGTGTCAATGATTATCATGTCGCTGTTAGATTGCCAGACAACTTCACTTGCCCACATTGTACTTTAAGATGGACTTACGTAGGAGGTAATAATGTCGCTATGTAAAATTGCATCCATTAATTGTCATTTTTCATTTTCCAGTTAACATTAAAATTTTCATCAATCTCGTTACCTCATGTTATATAATTGATATCATTGATGTTAAAATTTTCTACCCAATATATCCACACGACTCTAACCAAATGTGTGGAAACCAGTTACTTCCCAAATTCATTAAAAACTACTATCGGTTATATTAAGCGATATAAAAAGAATTTCTAACTCAAAGCCACTTTTACTCATGAATTATAGCGCGACATTATTGGAAAAGTTATTAAATAAAAAACAATGAACTGCTCATATCAACATTTATAATCAGGACCACCCTAACGACAGGGCTAAATAGGCTCTAGTCTCAGGGTGCCAACCATTTGGAAGCGCAAATATTTATTTGTTGATACCAAAGTGTGATTGACGTAATCGTGTCTAGTAAACCATCTACTATTTTCCTTTTTGGATCAGTGAGAAAACGTTAGACCAGAATTGCGTATCCAACAAATACTCAACCTAGCGCAATCTGTTTAAAACAGAATTTCCCAACTATTTTTGTGTCGAACTAGCCCAGGCTATAGTTTTATATTTTCATGCTCCCCCCACCCTCCCACCATTAGTTACTAAATGAATGAGTGAAGTAATGAAATGAATTAGTAACTGGGATTTACGTCGTTAAATTTTCTTTCAAATCTGCAAACGCATTGTCCCCATCTCCTACGATCTCACTGGATCTAGGATCACCTGATATGTGTAATGGTAGTAAACTACCTATTTCTACTTTTCAACTTTTGTCAAACTTTGCCGATCATCGCTACTCCAACCGTGTATTGTGCTATCAAAAAAGGCGTATTATTGTTAATAACTCACGGGTGCCGAATAACGTAGGATGGCCCTGTTGATAATAACTTTAACTCAGTATGGATTCTTCAATAGATTAAGTAATCTTAAAGCATCGGATCTAATATTTCTTCCGTAAGATTTCTCTATAATTTCCTTTATATAGTTTTTCTAACATAGCCTCTCCTTTCGTCATACTCTTGTTGATCTAAAACACCTAACATATCATTATAATTCTATAAATAATTCTCCGTTATGACGGTATTCTTTATTAGTCCTATCATCCTTACTCCAATTTGCAAAATTACACTCTCTGAATCCTATTTCTTTCATGGAACATTTATATGAATTTTTTGGTACGCGATCTTTGCCTGGCGCGTTCACCAAATTGTCGCGTCCCACGTTTTAACTTAACGTTTTATTTAACTTTGCGAGATAAATAAAACTTAGAGGATTAAATTAAAAAAAAACATAATATATTTTAATTATAAATGTAATTAATAATTAAACAAAAGAGTTACACGTAGATAATCTTTTAGAATTAAATTCTTTCGATAAGCTTTAGCGTTAAAAGAATAATTGGAAGATCTTACACGCGTGCATGTATTTGTAATAAATAATAATTTTCGGTTTAAAGATAAAATGGATTTATTATGATTCTAAATTATCTAATGGCGTCTCGCTGGTAATGCTAACTTCTTTAGACTAAAAAAGAAAAATAAAAAATTTGATGAAAATTAAAAATAATTTAGAAATGTTAAAATGAAATTATTTTACCTTCGATTATAGGTAAAAAAATAATTGATTCATAAATAATATAAATTCAACAAAATAAAACTGCTTGTATAAAATAAAATTATTTATCAAAATTAATAAAAAATTGGTAATAAATTTAATTCGCAATAAAATTAATATAATATGAAATTAAGTGTTGTAATTAATTTTTATAACTTATTATACAGTTGATAGTTATTATTTGGGGGATTTAAAGAGAATTGTTATGTTAGTGTTAATGAATGGATTATATCTTAGATTGTAATAAATTTTGCTTTTAAATTGTTATTTCCTGATTTTTTTAATAAAGTATTAGGTAATTGTTATATTGTCACGTTCTATTTTTCTCTTGAGAGGGTGAGAGGGTTGCTCTCCCACGTGACGTTGGTTCGAGGGCAATCTTTACACTCTCGCTTATTAGGTACTTTCGTCGTTTATTGCTTTTAGAAAAATGCACTTAATTTTTTTACTTGCTTTGGTTTATCTACCACTAATAAAGTTATTATTTTAGTTACTGCGTCAGAATATTTGTAGTTATAATCCCCTAGCCCCCCAACAAGACTTAGAATAAAACACTAGACTGTACCATGGCTAAAGTTGACTTATCTTCCAGATTTAATCATACCTCCCTTATCAAAACACTAAATGGTAACGCCAACCCTTAACGATGGCCGATTGTCTTTAAAGTTCAGGCTAATAAAATAAAAGAGTCGTTTAACTTAATAAATGTTTTGGTACGTTTTAAGAAATACATACATGCAACTAAATAAAATATTCGTTCATTCAAATAAATAAAATAAAATAATAAATGCCTTACAATTAATAAAATAAATCAATACTTATCCAGACGAGTGAAAAGTCAAATAAAAATGGTAGTTAAGGTTCGTTAATTTACCTTTCAATAAATATTAAATAATGTGGTTACAGTTTCTGTTCAATGTTGTCACATAACTCAATTTATAATTATTTTTATATAAACGCACAGTGATCTTAGTTATCCTTTTAGATTTAATTTACTTCAATAAATTAACTTGTTACTTTCCGATTAGAGTTAATCTATTTTTATCCGTAAAATTCAGGCTTAAATATTGTTTAATTAATTTAATCCCAATTACATTTAATTTAATCCCAATTACAGTTAATACGAGTTTATTTTAGTCATAAATTATTTAGAATTGATTCTGATTTTAATTTCATTTAATTCATGATTATATTTCCGCGGAACTAACTGACAGAGATTTCTGCGGCAGATGCCAAAATTTACTGTTACCTTCAGCAGCTTGTGTTCCATTTATATTCATTTTGGGTCTCCCCTGGTCGCTCGTCTATACAACGGTATGCATACGATTGGTCCTAATTAATTCGTACCTAATTAACACGCACGCTGCGTGTTCTCCCTCTCTATTAGGTGACATCGGTCGATGGACTCTGCTTTGTGCATAACGCTCTATGTAAAAGAATTTATTTAAGATTTAACTAATTAGCGTAGGGAATAATCAATAATTATTTCTACTTTTTGATCATGAAACGGATCTATGCTAAGTTTGCCTAGTGACCGTCCACCTATTTCTATCATATTTACTATTGAACTATTATTAATTATAGTCTTAGTTTGATTATTATTAATTGTTGAAATAGGAGTATTATTGATTGTATTAGTATTTTGGTTTGGTAAGATATATAATGATTTATTATTTAAATATTTAGGATAGTTATGTTAAATTAAATTTGTTTCTAGAAAATTTATGTTTTTCTTATAAAATGTTTTATTACTAATTTTAGAAATTTTGTTAATTTTTTGTTTTGTGATATTATTTTTTTCATAAAAGGAGAGTTCAGAATAAAAGTTTTGAAATTAATGGTTTATTATAAAGATCAAAAATTAAATTGTTATTAATATTATGAATTTCAATATCAAGAAAAGGAATTTAATTATTTATTTCAATTTCATGTGTGAAATGAATATGTGGATTTTAACTATTAAATTGTTAAATAACATAAGATATTTTATCATCACAGTTGTTAAAGTGTCAGCTACATAAATTAGCATAAATGGAATCTGAAAATCAGAAGTTCTAATTGTTTGTATTACTAAATAGCGCGTTACAATAGATGAAAAAATACTGGAAATAAACTTAAAATTGATTTTAATAACACTACTATATTAGCTAGAAATAATTTTAATGAAACGTATAGTTTTAGAAACTATACACATAACAAAAACACTTTAAATAAAAAATCAGAAAATAACAATTTAAGCAAAATTTAAGATATAATACTTTCACATGAACATGACAATTCTCTCTAACTAAATCCAATTATAATTATCAACTACATAATAATTTATAAAAACTAATTCACTTATTTTAATATTATATTTATTTTTAAAATTTTATTTACTTGTTTTTAAATTACTATTTTAATATTTTATTTTTATTACTTAATTCAGTTATTTTTAATATTTTAATATTTATTTTAATGTTATATTAATTTCATTTCACAATTAAATTGATTCATTGATATAAATTATAATATTGTTTAATCTTATAATTAAATACCAATTTTTTCTTTGTTATAAATTTTGTATCAATTTGGGCAAATAATAGTTTCATTTATCAATCACTCAAACGTTTTATACAAAATATTTTATACTCAGTTATATTTTTTTAAATTTATTTTTAATGTAAATTGTTCTATTTCCAATTCACATAAGTCCAATTTAATTTTTTGAACATTATTTAGTTTATTATTATTTTTTAGTATGATGAAGGTTGGTATATTTACTTTACTTAAATCAAAACCCTTGATTTAACACTTAACCTAACGTAATTTATTAATCTAAATAATTACAAATTTACATGATATTAAAATCTTATTATGTTACGAATGTACATTGCTTAAAGCATATATTTAAGGTTGGATTAACACCATCAATAAAATAATAATAAATCTGCCCCAAATTATTGTTTTCTTAATAATATATGCATTCCGATTGATTAATATTGTATTACGTAATGTCAACCTCTATAATGTTGGAAGACGCACACTTTATTTAATGTATTTGGAACATGTAAAAACTTATTAAACAATTTTTTTTTATATTTTAATAAAATATTATTCCATTTTGGATTGTTTTAACTATAATCGTAGGTTAAATAATTTTTCTTATTTTTATTTAAAATATCCTATTTTCATTTTAATATTTCCCAAATATCCTTAAATTCCATCTAGAATTTTTGAAATTTTTTATTTTCTGTCTGAAGAAGGTAACATCGCTAGCGAAACGTCACTAGAAGATTATAATTTAGAATCGTAATAATAAATCTATTTTGTCCATTAAACCGATAATTATTATTTATTAAATTATTATTGAAGATAATTTATATCAATAGTGCTGCTATTTGTCTTGCCATGTGGTTTGCATTGACTCTACTTGTTTAGATTGAATTTAAACTTTTTAGTCACGTAATTCTGCACGCGTACGTCTATCTAATTTTGAATAATCTCTCAAAGCATCCGAAATGTCCCTTTATAGTCTAACTAAAAATGCCGCCCTAAACGCTGTCTCCAGGATAGAGCTAGAACGGAATGCAACTACTTCCTATAGAACATCGACTTTTAGATTCTAAGAAATATTTTATAATATACCTGACAATATTTTATAATAACATGTAATATTTTACATAATCTATACTTAAGCAATGCAGTATACTTAAATAACGTTGTATATTTTGTACCAGAGGCAAGATTTGTTTTCTCTTGTGGTCTTATAGCAAATTTCACACAGTACATTGTCAATTGGTCAATAAATCTTTTTTTTTTCATCTAGGTCCTTGGGGCAACGTCGGACCCGCACGCCACTTAAGACAAACCTTTCGTTCTTGCGCAGACATATCCATTCGAGCACGAGTGACTACTCCTCGTACTACTACAACTATTACTATTGATAGTATTGTTAACGGAACTGATGGCATTACTACATCAATTCAAGGTTCGTCAAATCAAGGTTCATCAATTCGAGGTCCATCAATTCCCTCAATTCCAGGTCCGTCAATTCAAAGAGAAGACCAAATAACTAGTAGTCAGCCAGCATCTACTTTACCGTAATAAATAAATATGAATTTACATTTACTGTAAAAAATATTATAAATACATTAGTTCTTGCAAACAAAATTCTATAATTCAAAAACGAGATGATATTGATTAATAAAATTCACGTCAAGAGAGACGGTCCGAATATAATTTAGCAAAGATGCTCCTGTCATGCGTGTTTGCTATACCTAATATTAAAAACCCAGATTTCAATATTAGGTATAACATGTAGATTTAAAATATCTACCATTAATAGATTGATATCTACGACCTATTCAGAATTGAAATCTTAGACGATCCT
This sequence comes from Adranes taylori, assembly GCA_009867245.2. Classification (NCBI taxonomy): domain Eukaryota; kingdom Metazoa; phylum Arthropoda; class Insecta; order Coleoptera; family Staphylinidae; genus Adranes; species Adranes taylori. The sequence continues at coordinate 3,353 of WYDF02087336.1, read as the reverse complement.
GTGTCTGTGGTTAATTTGGAGTCTTAAACCACATTTTCTTTGAATGTGAGGTTAACTCTTCTAATATTGACCAATTGTTCCAATCCTTGATTTCCTATAATGTTCCTACTCCATTTCACATCAACAGCCTTCTGTGTAATCATTCGCTGGAGGTCAGTGAGTGTACGATGAGAACCCTTCAACCCGGTTCAATTAAATTATAACGCGAACATTTGATAAATCATAAACTCTTTTTTAGTTTACCTTTAACGTAATGATTAAACTGTTATATAGAGGTTTCGATTTATCTCTTTTTTTGGTTCATGTATGGAATACCCACGTTAATGCCCCTTAATTCAGATGATCAAGATTAATGTATTCCTCGTAACGTAAACTTACCGCATGTAGATTGAGGTTAGAAACGAAAAGAAATACATAGAGAGAGAGAGAGAGAGAGAGAGAAAAAGATCACTACGGATGCACGGCACATGTAAATACTTCGTACATATTAATGACTTCTTTGTTAATAGCAAAGTCGGTGATAGGCCTTATGGGCAAAACAGGAGCACTCTTAAGAAGTATCTGACAAGACAAAATGCTAGTTGTTATTGATTAGATTGTATTCATCTACGATTGTATTCAATATGTACTAAGAAAAGAAACTTGGTTTGGTATCAATTATAATACAGTGGTTCGCTTCAAACTTGCAATATTATTTATTATAATAAGCTGTAAACTCTTCATCACTGTCAACAGGAATCTCTGTCATTCCATCGTCACTGTCATCAGCAACTTCCATCACTTCATCATCATAGAAATTTCCTTTATAAACTATATTAGCTCCAATAAACTTCATTATCCTCAATTCCATGAATGCTATTGGTAATCCCACATTTCTTGAATAACTAGATAACTATTATCAATGAAATGGCGGACGAGGAAGACGGTAATATATGCGGATGCAGGTGTAATATAATTTTAATGGAGAACAAATATAGGATGTAATATAGAATATGAAAAGTGGTTAATATGAAGTGTGTAAATATTCCAAACAAGTATCTTGACATCGTAAAATAAATTTAAAGGGACAAAATGGTTTTGTGAAAAATGTGACCAAATAAGTGATGTTAGGAATAACAAAAACAAAGAAATTTAAAAAAAAGTATAATAATATAAATATAATGGGACAAATAAAAAGCGTACAAGATAACTTGAGAGTATTACATACAAAGGTTTCTACGTTAGAAGAGCACAAAAAACCAAGTAACCTAAAAATGATGCATCAAGCGGCGCCAGTAAAAGTTACTTAAAAGGTAAGAAAGAAAATCAAGATATATTGCTAAGGCAAAACAATAGGAACATCGCAGAAGAAGTAAAATTATTACAAATACAGGATACGGGGAGAATATGTAATAGTTATTAAACAGAAATATATGAAGAAGGACAAGTGATTCTAAAAAAAAATACAATTAAGCAAACTAAGTGTGGGAATATCACATTGTAAATTCGGGAGGAACGAAAGTTTAATAATTGGTTGTGAGAAAGAAGAGGAATTAGACAAATTCGTTAAAACAGAGCTTAGGAGACGAGAAATACACATTAAAACGCCCAAAAGGAAAATGGAGCATGATAGAAATCAAACCCAGGTAGCACAAATATTCGACGTATATCACAAACAAGTGCTAGACATGTTCTGAATATTCGGTATATTACTAGTAGATGCTACGTATATGATGCGATAATTTCTTGCCAGGTAGCACATACTAAGTATATTTTTTCAGGAACATTCTATGTACATTTTACAGTAATATGCTAAGAATATTCCGAAGGTACATTTTTGTGATATCTCCTTTAACATGCATTCTTCTTGATCTACTCATGCGTTAGTTTGTTTCTTGCAGACACTTAACATACTGGTATGAGTAAGCGTCCGGACACAGAATATAGCGTTATAAACACTTGTTTGTGGCTAAATAAGTAAACCTTAGAAATAACTGGGAATATCCAGTTATAATAATTTAATTAATTTGAGTAAAATTCGTGTATATGTTTTAATGTATTAAGTATTGGTGGTATAATATGATCAACAACGTAGAGTTTCCCAATATTGAGGATAAAGTTCATCAATAGCAGTGAAGTGTTGTGTGTTGTATGAAGTAAGTGCTCTCAGATAAATTTTATATCTTAGTTATAATGTTAACTTTGAAATAATCGATATTCAGTTAAAAACATTAACTGGAGAAGTCAAAAATTATAAACTATGGAAAATCGAAATAAGAGTGTTGGGTATAGATAAATACTATCTCACATTGAATGGTATCTGATTTTATTAGAGATAGAGAAAACTTGTCTAATCTTGCAAAAGAGTGTATTATGCAAAAACAAGTCAAATTAAATTGTCCTCGTTTTCTTTAAAAATTGTACTTATTTCCTCATTTTCTTCAACACTAAAACTACTAATTTCTAAAACACAAGACCTACATTTTTATGATTTAAGCATTTACATATTTAATTGTATTTTTTCCAATTAATTAAAATTAGAAATATAGATTTCCATTTTGATTAATTTTTATCTTTATTTTAATCAGATACAACATAAATTCTTCCAAAAATAATAATGTGTTTATAAATTAAAACCTTTTTTAGTAAATAAGGACTCGAAACATATGATGCTTTGGGCATTTTTAAGTCAATAAAATAATAATTCAATAGTAAATTGTACCATATTTTACAATACCGTTCGATCTAATAACTGCACACAAGTTCATTTTAATGACCGCATTAATATAATGAGGATTTTAAATTTGCGTTTTTTAAGTACTTATAAATCGAGTCTACATTCAAAATTTCACTGTGCCGTTACACTACTATTCAAAATCCCGTTTTCAATATAAATTTAACTAATATTATTTTTTAAACCGTCCTGTACATGGCGCACTGCATAGACGCATACATCATGCCGGCAAAACAGGTCCCTCAAAAATGAGTGAAATTATATCCAGTCCCCGTGGTTTCCTACTACTAACAGGCAATTGTATTTGAATTATGCATATATAACAGTAGTTCGTTTTTTTGTGTTCAGCTTTGAGCCTTGTTCTACGTACGCATGTCATAAATCTTCTGAGGACAATAAACAATATTTTACGGCACTTCATTTAAACTTAGAAATCAGTTCTTGCTTCCAAAATAATAATAAAACTTTTGTTGATATAATAGTTGTTCATAGAGTTTATATGAGGGTGATGAATAGGATATTAGAAGAGGAGCTATGCAAAACGGAAATTCTATCCGACACTCAAAGTGGCTTTGTCAGGGGAAGAGGAACAGTGGATAACTTAGTAATAATAAATTATATTATGAATCAAGAAATTGCA
>WYDF02087325.1:0-10982 GCA_009867245.2 Adranes taylori | reverse complement strand
TATCTTTGTTACGTGCTCCATTATAAATATTTTATATATGTAAAGAACGTCGAAAGCACTATTATATATCACTTACTTTGTGTTCGATAATGGGCCTACGCCCGAAACTCGAGTCACAAAGTAAGTGATATATAATAGTGCTTTGGACGTTTTTTACATATAATATATATATATAATATAGAAAAATATAGAGTAGTAATTAAACAAGTATAAGAATTTAAGCAATATAAATAGAAGCTACGTATTATCAGTCATTTAAAATCGCACTTATAAGAGTCATATATTTGAAGTTATACATATGAGAACAATAAACAAAACTTATATCAACCTGTTATTGCTTACATCATTTTAGTATTTAAGTACTTTATTATACTAATATAAGCGAATTCTAACCCAACCCTGTACACTCTCATGCACGAGCATTGTTATGTTACAAGTATAACAAGCAGTATAGTAGTTATAAAGAAAACAAATTATGATCCTGTTTTAATTAAAAACAATTCTGTAAGATATTTTACATAAAACCAAGGTTGATTTATTTAGTTTTGAGTGGCACCTTATAACTCGTCTATTAAATGCAATTAGCAAAATAGTTGTTGAGCGATTAACATCAAAATCCATAGTTGTATTCATGCCAGAAAGGAGTAATTTAATATTTTGGATCTATAGCACCGGTGTCCAACCAGGGAGGCGCGGACTATTGCCAGAGGAGGCGCCAACATTCTTTAATAAACAAATATATTTTTTATTCTGTGATATCATCTACAAATAAATAAAACCGGATGGCGCTAAAAAAAATTTTTTTAGGGGAAGCGTCGTAGCATAAAGGTTAAAAACCTCTGATCTATAATAATTACTAATAGAAGTACTAATAATAGTAAGTTCTAATATTCCTTAGTTTTCGCGGTTTACTATTTAAAATTTGTTTATCAATTTCTTAATTGAAATTGGATAACCCTAATAGGGATCACATTCCAATCACATTCCTTTCGATCGTCTTCTTTCAAAAATCGCACTATAATAATAGTAGGCATTTTTTATTTTCTTTAATTTATTGTCATGAAAACTTGTATGTTTTCTTACATACATGGAAATATAATACATTTTTCTCAATTTTACCGCAGACCACCTGGAACAGTTCCGCGGATCACATGGTTGGGGACCAATGGTTTATGTAATATTCATTTCCAAAATAGTAATTTCTCACTATTGATTCCCATTTGCCAAGTAGGAGTCTAACTACATTCATATATTTCGCAGAACGATTGCACTGTTTTTACTTGTGGTCATTGCAACTGCGATATAATGCTTTCACCAAGTATCCACGGACGAGTTTCCAATTCAAATTTTAATTCCAACGTATTGTTTCTTTTCTGCTTCTTTAGTTTCTTCTCCACTTTTCGATCAACTCTCTCAGTATCATTGAACCTTTATCGTTTTCCATTTGAGTTCGGATTGACAAGCTCATCTAAGAATATGCTCATACCTTTATTAGAATTGTTTAACTCCATACTTGACATCGTAGACGTTATAGTTCTACGTTTGTTTCAAAATTTTCTAATATCTTGAGTACTGAAGTGGAAATCATTAAACAGAGAATATTTATACCGTATCAGATTCTCACATCACAAACGCGATAATGAACCGATGTATACAGGTTGATAGTACATGTGATACTGAATCCTTTAACAAGATTTCATGGTACCGTAGTACATGGTAACATGCATCCTATATCTTTCGTGTACCTGTACGTACTACGTACATAAATAGTATACGAACGATAAAAAGACAAGTGCCAGAAAACAAATTTGATGAGTCTTGTACAAGGCTAGTGGACAAAAATCATCCACAGAAGCACGTCCAGATGAAAGTCATTACTTTGGTGCTTTGTTAACGCGTTACTTATCTGCATATGGCTGAAAACTTTTAAACTATTGTGGGAGGAGTCTCTTTCAAAAGCTGCTTGCTCCCAGCGTTTTCTTCACTTTATGCCCCTACATGTAATAGCTTTCAAAATACAGCGTAAAGAAACGTGGACAACTATGAGAGAGAGGATACTATCAGAATTAAAGGAACTCAAATCTGGTGAGCGGTTGATTTGGAGAATGTCGTCCACTAGAGTAATTTTTTTTTATCTAAAACAAAATGCTATCAAATATGCAATTTTTAGAAACTTGATAACAAATTCTTGATGATCTGCAAAGTGTTAAACTAATTTTGGAAAGTAGTTTACGATATTTCATGTTGGCTACTAATATGTAAGAACTTTAAATTTCTGCCAGAATTTCTGGCTGCTATCTAACTAATATTTTTTAATGTAAAATTTATGAAATATTAAGGATATATAGTTTTCAAAATACGCCGCTGTATAATACACATTAATCTCCATAAATGACGAAACGTGTATGGCATAGAATATTCCTTGTGGAAGTATGTACATAATATGAACATAATTCAGTGCTGTGTTTTAACAACACGTACAGCACATTCGTTTACATTTTAAATACAACGTATCATGTGTGTATTTTAATGAATTTAATTCATATACATATGTATTCACCTGTAATATTAAATTTATCATACAGGGAGAAATCAGTTCTTTCAAAATTCATATAACTTCAAACCATTAATTTATACAATTTAGCAACACTTTATAGTATATTATTATATTACTATGTTATTATTTAGTAATATTATTCTCCATTTAACTCGATTTCCTATTTAAATATTGTGTCTAATTGTTCTCCTAACTTCTTCTTAGTCGCTATCTCGTTTTCGATAAACTTCATTTCACAAGTTAGATTCCACAGTGGTCCTCCACTCCTCTCTATTTTCAGCTAACTTAAATGAACATACCAGGCTTTGATCAGTTATATTTGTGACGAGGTCCATGTACCTTAAAAGTGATCTGCCAAGCGATCTTTTATCGACTACCAGGCCCTCTATAGTAAGTCTTTTAAGGTCATTTCTTCTCACCAGGTGTCCGAAAAACTTCGCGATGCATTCCACCACTGCTGTTCGTAATCTCTTCTTTATTTTTAGTTGTTCAGTATTGAATCGTTAGTTCTCTTTTGTGTCCATGAGATCCTTAGCATTCTGCGCCAACAAAACATTTCTAGTGCATCGATTTTCTTTTTGTCAGTTTTCTTCAATGACCAGGATTCCGAACCGTATAGGAAAACACAAAACCAGGCTCTTTACTAGTCTTATTTTTGTATTCATAGAGATTTCGTGACTTCTCCAAATATTTGTCAAGTTATTCATAGCTTCTTTTGCTAATGGGCTTCTCCTCTTGATTTCGTCACTGGAGCCACCCTCATTAGATATTGAGGATCCCAGATAAATAAAAGTTTTTACTGTATCCATGTTGATTATTTTCTTTATGTCTGATCTATTGTTATTTGCTCGATCTACTCTCACGATTTTGGTCTCCTTTTTGTTTATTCTTAGACTGATTTCGTTGCAGAACTGCTCAACTTGTCAGATATGCCCGATGAGCTCCTCTTCTGAGGCTGAAATTAGAGTGGTATCGTCGGCATAACGTAGATTACTGATTTTAGTGCCCCCCCCCCCCCATTATTTTTCCCCCAGGTCGTCTCTCCACGGCCCTCCCCCTGACACGCCCGCCGCATATATTAAAAAGGAGTTCAGTCTTTTCAGTCTTAGTATTCCCATCTCATCCAGAATATGCCAAAGATTTTGCCACTGAACGCAATACAAGGCTTTAGTGTAGTCTATGAAACATAAATATGTGCTCAAATTAAACTCTCTCGCCTTTTCGATGATTTGCCTAATGTTATGGATCTGTTCCCTCGTCCCGCGTCCCGGCACGAATCCAGCTTGTTCCGGTGGTAGTTGTGATAGCATATAGGGCTTTAAGCATTCCGATATTATCTGTAGCAATACTTTGCTTGCATGCGAGAGTAGAGATATTGTTCGGTAATTAGCACACACCTCTCGAGATCCTTTTTTATAGAATGGAACGTAGATCGATTTGGTCCAGTCTTCGAGCCTTTCGCCATGGTCCCAGATTAGTTGGCAGATCTTATGTAGCACCTCAACTCCTCTCTCAGGATTGCAGGTTCCTTTTCCGTGAATTATATTGTTGGCGGGCGATTATTTTGGTCGCTATTGTCTGCCATGAGTTGTTCGCAATATTTGTTCCACCGCTCTTTCATCTGAGATTTGTCTGTTAGTAGTCTGCCATCTTCATATCTTACAGCTGTGTATTTTGGGGCAAAGGTGCGCGTTATCTGCTTAATTTTCCTGAAAATGCCCCCCCCCTTTCATTTGTGTGTGTGTGTGTGTGTTCCTCTATTTCATGACAGATGTCGTTCACGTATTTGTTCTTCTCCTTTCTACATTTTTGTTTAATCTCTTTGCTCCCCACAACGGGATAGTTACAGATTTCTTTCTCCACTATTGCGAGTTTACCCGTTTCGATCGTACCACGGACATTCTATGTGCCGATGTTTAGTGTCTTCCATAAATTTATTCCAGTAGCTGAGTTTCTGAGTTTCCTTGCGGTGCCTGGTTTCCTACACCCGTATGGCCGGTCGTCCATTTCACACTACCCGTCCCGGCGTCTGTGTAGCGCCAATTACTAGTTGGAGCGCTAGGCATAACGTCATTCCAAATACTCAAAAAACTCATGAATGTTCTAGGGATAAGTAAAACGCAGTGGGGTCCCAGTTCCTTCTGCGTGGTCTTAAGATTAGTATTTCCTCTAATCTTGTTGTAACGGTTATACCGCCAAGAGTCGGTCTCCAGAGCCTCGCTTGTTATCTAGCAGGGTGCACCGGATGATAAACACCATCGCTTGAGCAGGTGAGGTTGACATTTGGGTTGGCTTATAAAACAGCTATCTTACCAACACCCCTCTCAATTTCAATAAAGAGCTAAATCAGTTTTAAATTTCAAAACAGAAAAATAACTCATTCAGTTTATTCATTGAGTATCAGATAAGATAAAAAGATTTTCGTCCATCTCGTCAGGTTTATGTAAAGGTTTTCGCCCTTGGCAAACAAAGTTCTAATGCATTGGCAAAGAAAGTTCTAAGGCAGAAGGATGAATACTTGTTAAACAGGAGTCATTCAGGCGTATAATGCGAGCGGCTGATAAGGCCTAAGGAAAAGCAGTCAGATTGAAACAGTTGATTTTCAGAATAAGAGGATCGGTACTTAGCAAGAGATGACTTTTGAACCCTGTCTTGGTACCCGGCATCGGTATAGCCAGGTGCCACCCGTATATCGAAGGTGGTCCAACAAATGAAAGGGGGGCAGTTGTGTGGTCTGCTCGGAGTGACAAGCGCATATCGCAAGGTACCCACCGCAGATTTGCAGGTGCCTCTATATCATCGCGACCATTACAACAATGTAGGCAATGCATATTCCACGGCGCTCTTTAAAGTAGTGCACAAATGGGCTAAAAAACTTGTGGCAATTAGACCCTGAATAAGAAGGAGGCATAGCAAGACGGATTATTGCATTACACAAATGCTGTCAGGACATGGATACTTTGGGGCATACCTTCATAGATTATGGAAAGCTACATTCAATTTGTGCATCACGTCAAACCTTTTAAAGATTATGCTCATTGATGAAGAAAGATAGGAAACCGTTGCTAAGAATGTGAAAGGCATTCTGAGAAAGAAGTTAGAGTGCGACTTAGCAATACTTTGTTATTTATTCTTATTTATATTAATTATCGGGTGATGCCGTTAGAGGCCTAGTCGGATGAACATAACTTGAGCGGAGGGGAGGGGAGGGGAGCGGGGCTTTACTAAGCCTACTAAGCCAAGTATTGACACCAAATGCCAAACATTCTCATGGAAAATCTGGCCAGCGAAGATTTCCCAAAGACAGGTTTCAGAGCCACCGAGGGCGGGCACACTGGTATGCTGTAATATCGATATTGTGACTGCTTGCTGGTCGGCCAAGCCCCAACCTTAAACACAGGTTTTGACCTTAAATACACGTATATAAAAAAGACAGACAAAATGTAAGTTTTATGCCCCCTTGTAGCCGAAAGAGTACACTAGTAAATCAAATTATTCTTTCACAGTGGATCAGCCCTTTCTAAATATATTGAAAATATTTGGTCTAAAATGAATTATTTAATCACAATCAAATAATCCTAGTCCTTCTTCTGGAACTTAAAAGATTAGTATTCTTTTAGTAATCGTTAACTAGTAATAAAGTAATTTAGTAATAGTTGACTAATGTAGTCTATAAATCATCTACCCTATAAATTCGAGAACCCATGAATTTGCCTACCCATGAGTTCCCCGGTCCCCGTACTTGCCTACGGCGCGGCCAGCTTCGCTATTCGCTTTGCCGGCGGTATACGGCCGCTTTTAGCTCACTTTTGGGCAATTCTTGGGCTAACAGGACAATCTGGCCTGCGGAGCCTTGAACTTTTGAATTCGTCTAAGCACGAATTCACCAACCCGTGAATCCTTCAATCCGCATATTTAATTAACTTACTCTTAACTCACTTTTCAGGTAGTTTCTAACAGTATAGTCGCCACGAACTTTTCAATTCGACTACCCATGTATGCGCCTATCCATGAATTCTCTGAACCCAATCTTTGCCTACTACGTGAACAGCTCCGATGTCCGTTTTTCCGCGGCCGCTCTGAACCCATCCCTAGGTAGTCATCAAGACCTTTTCAATTCGACTACCCATAAATTCGGCTATCCATGAATCCTCCGGTCTCCCAGTACTTGCTTACGACGCGGATAGCTCCGCTGTTCGCTTAGTCCGGACTGCGGCCGCTCTTGTCTCATTTTTGGAATAATTTCTAACAGAGAAGTCGTCAAAAGGTTTTCAATTTGACTACCCATGAATGCACTTACCCCCATGAATTCTCGGGTCCAAGTATATATCTTCGACACGACCGCTCTTTAACACACTTTTCAGATTATATCTAACTCGGTAATCGCCAAGAACTTTTAATTCGACTACCCATAAAAATCTTTATTTATTGTAGTTGTATCTTCTTATCTGTATCTTGCCAAAAATTAAATTTAATAATTAATTTATAAATAATAAACAATTTCATCTCCAACTGTTTATCCCCTTGTTCATTGGAACTTTCTAATAATTCATATGGCTTCGATCACTATCGATTGATATTTCCTTGTATTGTTCTTGGAGCCGCATTTTTATTATACTAAAAAAAATTGTGGACTGCTCTCCTAACTCATCTTTAATATATATTAGAGTTAGAAACTCCTAACTGGTTATTTATACAAATAATAATCAATAAATATGGAATCTTAGACAAAAACAAAACTATTTTCATAAAATTTTGTAAATCGCTAGATAGGTATAGCGTGCCTGCTATATGATCAATTTGATGTTTCCCTGCTCTATTTAAGTTACTCCACAAAAGGCTATAAATGCTAATTAAGCCCGCCAGGAAATCGAAGGAAATTAATTGAGATGGAGATTTACTTCTGAAACTATTTATTTCACGAATAATTTTGATTGTTTTTAGAAATAACCTTGTATATTGGATTACTCGCACTTAAGTATGATTAAATTTCCATTTTTAGCTTTCTACGTCTGGTACATGTATAGAACAAATTCATTCATCCGTTGGAGCTCGTATCATAAATCTAATAGTAGGCAATATGTAGTCGTCAAGTGAATTCTATACACGTACAATATACAAAGTCAATTTTTGGCGCTTGTAAATTATAAACCTCTATCAATAAACAAATAATTTCTTTATAACAAAACAAAATTTAATTAAATGCCAGAGTAGTGGATTCGCTCTTTTGGCTTCCATACGAATTGAAATGTTGTATGTAAACTGATAGTTGGTCATGCGCTATTGTCAATAAATGTTTTTATTTCACATGTTAAGACAAGATGAAAAGATGCTAATCAAAGTAAAGTTCTAAAGATGACACCTTCGCGACACTTTCGTTGGAAAATTGTAGGGGGTCCATAATAGTATTCTTCTTCTTCAACCTATATTAACCTAGCGTTGCCATATGGCAATAGTGTTTTTGCACACTTTCAAGTCGTGTGAAATCGCTACTTTTTGAGGTTAATGCTGACAGCATCCTCATTTGACTTAACCTACAGTTTCATCTAGACGTGTGTTATATGCATTTATTTTAAATAAATGTTTTTTTGTAAGAAATATAGTAATAAAGTTTTGTGTGTAACAATGGAAAAAAGCATGGAACAATATTCACGGAAAGTTTTTTTTTGGACGTACCATCAAGAATTAATCTGTACCTAACTAATTAATGGTAACGCCAACCCTTAAGAATACTCGATAGCTTCTAAAGTTCGGGATATAATTCTTTACTTAATGCATTGGTATGTTTCAGAAATGCATACATGCAATTAAATAAAATATTCGTTCATGTAAATAAATAAAATAAAATAACCAACACCCTACAATTCACAAAATAAACCAATAATTCTACATGTGCGTGAATACTTCTACATGCGCAGTCAAACAAAATTACGTTTCCGATTTGTTAATTTACATCTCAAGAAATATTAAATAATGTACTTACAGTTCTGCCGCTCCTCACAAACTTATTTAATAATTATGCCTATTCTACACACCGTGATCTTATTTAAACCCTCAGAATTATTTTAACACCCTTAGACCTTGATCAACAAACTTGCTACCGAAGAGTTTTCCTCTATTTTATTCGTAAAAATAATGTTTCAAATAATGTATTTAAGTTATTATCAAAAATACTGACTACTAAATACAGAGAGACCTCATGCATATGTATTTAACTACACTTCCGTTACTACGACCGACACTTTGATTTATTCATAACTTTATTTTAATTAGTGACCATTTTTATTTTAATTAATTCATAATTATATTTTCACGAAACTAACTGACAGGGATTCCAACCGGTAGATGCCAAAATTTATTGTTACTTTCAGCATCTGATGTTCCAGTTAAATTTATTTTTGGTCTCTCCTCTAATTTAGTCTATCTGACCACCTGCGTGCCGATATCGCTAATTCGCTATTGCGTCTAGCCATTATTACTGCGTCTGTCTACTAAAACTCCACACCGATATTGATTTGGATCGATAATTTGCATATGCCCTTGGAAAGAGCGTCATAAACTAAACCACTACACTGTACCATTGGTAAGATAGACGTACCATCAAGAATTAATCATGCCTTCTGTACCTAACTAATTAATGATAACACCAACCCTTAAGAATAGTCGATAGCTTCTAAAGTTCGGGATACAATTCCTTATTTAATGCATTGGTATGTTTCAGAAATGCATACATGCAATTAAATAAAATATTCGTTCATGTAAATAAATAAAATAAAATAACCAACGAACCTACAATTCACAAAATAAACCAATACTTCTTCATGCGCGTGAATAGTCAAACAAAATTACGTTTCCGATTTGTTAATTTACATCTCAAGAAATATTAAATAATGTACTTACAGTTCTATCGCTCCTCACAAACGTATTTAATAATTATGCCTATTGTACACACCGTGAATTTAAACCCTCAGAATTATTTTAACACTCTTAGACCTTGATCAACAAACTTGTTACCGAAGAGTTTTCCTCTATTTTATTCGTAAAAGTGATGTTTGAAAGAATTTAATTAAGTTATTATCAAAACTACTGACTACTAAATACAGAGAGACCTCATGCATATGTATTTAACTACTCTTCCATTACTAGGACCGACACTTTGATTTATTCATAACTTCATTTTAATTAGTGACCATTTTTATTTTAATTAATTCATAATTATATTTTCACGAAACTAACTGACAGGGATTCCACTGGCGGATGCCAAAATTTATTGTTACTTTCAGCATCTCGTGTTCCAGTTAAATTTATTTTTGGTCTCTCCTCTAATTTAGTCTATCTGACCACCTGCGTCCCGATATCGCTAATTCGCTATTGCGTCTAGCCATAATTACTGCGTCTGTCTACATAAACACAACTAAAACTCCACACCGATATTGATTTGGATCGATAATTCGCCTATAACACCACTCTAATTTCTTAGATCAATTATGTGCCTATGTAAAGAGTTTATTTAAGACTAAATTAAATACCACAGGGTATAATTAATAATCTGTAATTATTTTTGCATGTTGCTCATCAAACGGATCTATGGTAAGTTTGCTTAATGACCGTCCACCTATTCAAATCTTATTTACACCGCTAAACTTTTTATCGCATCTAATTATGTACAAGTATTTACAGTATTTGTGAGTATCAACTGCTCGATCTTTCTAACATCAACCTAACTAGGATAGAGGACAAATTGTCTCGTTACAAAAGAACCACGTCTTAATCCTAGTGCTAATTTAATTTTATACGGAGTCATTTTATTGTTTTTAGTATAGAAAATGTTTTATACTGATGCAATTTCTTGATTTATTGAATTTCATGGACGCCAATACTAAAATATCTTCATCATTTGTGTCACGACTATTTCTTCTATTTCTTGCTCTTTGCATTTGAGCGTTAAAACATCCATTCCTTCGGTACGGGATTTGGATGTCTCCTTTCTGGATATATAGCCTGATACATAGCACAAGGTTCTCTACTATTAGAATTACATCTGATCAACAAAATTAACGTAGCCACTTTTTCATCATTAGAATAATTATCACCCATTCCATGCTACTTAAGATGAAAATAATAATACCTGACATTTAATTAACTAGTTTGATATTAAAGTTATAGCAATTGTTTCACCGTGACATGTTCAATTCTCCTGAGTTTGCATTCATTATTTAAATATCGATTTATGTCGTTAATTGATTAGATAATTATAATATCTGATTTATCATGGTAAAGATGTTTTACAATTTTAGAATACGTAATAAAATTGGGCAGGTTCCATTGAATTTATTTGTTAAATCTAATCTATTGTGCAATTTACTTGCTTTAAAATGCATGTTATCACCATAAAAACTGATCTCTCTTAATTAAGTTTGGTAGT